>CM060336.1:49846467-49859173 GCA_030674155.1 Stramonita haemastoma
CACACTTCTCCCTCTTCTACCAGCCCACCACACCTCTCCCCCCTCCCACGGTTGCTGGGGAGAAAACATGAGGACCAATGAAGCAAATAACATCTAGGGCACAAACATGCAAACAAACAAGCGAAGCACAAACGGCGTTAGGTAGTTGCCCTCTCCTTTTCAAGGTAAAGGAACGATAAAGGTGTTCCCATAACCGATGCAGTCGTTGGGGTGTCATGTGTCAGAGACTTTAGATTCTCTGGGGGCTAGCATGTTGAGGGTGGCGCCCATCTCCTCTCCCTCACTGCTTTACCTTCCTTGACCCTGAAGAGGGCAGGTACCCATTTACACCTGGGTGAACTGGGGACTGTACTGAAGCCAAGACACCTGAACGAGAAAACCTGAAATACATCTGTGAGTTTACCTGTGCCCGTTTTATGACAGAAGTTATTTTCAATACAATGCGTGGTTTCTGAAACTGGAGAGTTCAATTGTAGTTTTAAAGTAATTAATGACAAATTATCAGACGAGAACGCAGTTCTATCTTCCTTTGTCTTTTTTCTCTTAACTCCTCTAAGAGTATATAAATGAACGAATGAATGAATGAATGAATGAATATATATTATATATATATATAATATATATATACATACACATTTATATATATACACATTATATATATATATATATATATATATATAATATATATATATATATATATATATATATAATATATATATATACACATTTATATATATATATCAAACTTATCAACAAAACGGCTCTGCTGGGGGAAAAAAACGATAATGCTATTTTTTTTCTTCAACCATAATGTCTCTTTTCAAAACAAACTTAATTTCTGACATAACACAATAACACAAATCCGCTACCACCAGAATCACTGTGACTTTGGCAAGCTCTATCCCCCTGCCTGTACAACTTTCACTTCGGGCTGTCTGCCATCACGCCTGACCAGGAAAATGGATTTCTCTGTCCCTGACCAACTACCCCCCCCCCCCCCCACACACACACACACACATACACACCTCCCTCTTCTCGTCATGGTGGCATCATGGCGACTGGAGCAGGAGACAGGGGGGGGGGGGATGGATGAGGTAATTGGCTGACGTCTTTACAGTCTGCAGCTCCCCCTCCTCACTCCAGGAGTGGCTAACACAATCAGTGACACTGGCTTCTCTTCCTGGCGTGGCGCAAGTTGTGGGTACAGTGAGCTGGGTTCATTAACTGTCATTACTTCTGCTGGCCAGAGTGGCTCCCGAGAACATAACAGTGTGTGTGGAAGAAGAGGTCTGCTCTTTCTGTGACAACGTTCTCTCGTGTCTTTTTAAAGAAGAGAGAAAGAAGATGGATAATTATACAGTGTGGAACATGACAGACTTCGAAGATAATTTCCGTCTGTTTGTTCTATCCGTCTCCCTCCCCCCCCCCCCATTCTTGCCTTTTTCTCTGAGGATTTGGTCGTTGAATATACAGCTGAAAAAGCGCAAATCTTCAGATGTCAGTCACTCCATAGACTTCTTCACACTATCTCATGTTCTTGAACATTCAGGGAACTGTAATCATGCTGTATGTAGAAACCATTTTTAAGCTACTTTTCCAAAATCAGGATGCTACATTAGGCTTTTTTTTTTTTTAACCCAACACTTCCAAGTCAACTGTGGCTGCAGGTCATACCAGCCTATTTCAAAGGAAAAGGTTTTGGGGAAAAGGTAAAGGTATCCTTCTTTCCATTAAAGCATCACAATGTAGCAGATGTCTGTGCCATGAGCAGTAGTTCTACACTTACAACAATCAAACAACTGCTCCCTTTCCACTACTACTACTACTGCCACCTCTGTTGTTGCTTCTGATGTAGAGGTAGAGCAAGCACACACACTCACGCAGCACACACACACACACACACACACACACACACACACACACAACACACACACACACACACACACACACCGTCACTCAAACACACCAAAAGACACCCAAAAAACAAGCAAACGAGACATACAACAATGAGGTCATTCAGCAAATTGACCCCTGAAGACACATATTAACACCAAACTCTCCTTAAACAACTCTGCAAGATATCCAAGTATACATATAAATTGATAAATGAATACGTAAGCAGAAGCCCCACACAGGCAACTAGACAGGCTAATCCAAGCTTTGACACGGGGGGAAACCCAATGTCCGATCCCTCCAAGAAAGACTGACCCACATACCCTGACCCAGTGCCCCAGACACCCTCACCTACAGATGACCTGCCACCGTGTGGAGGGAGGGAGGGGAGGGAGAGGAGCAGGACCTGACAGGACAGAGAGGTGTGAAATTAGCTGGTAAGAAGGTGGCCTTGCTCTTGATGCCTGGATGACCGCCAGGGTCAGTTGAGCGTCCTGAGCATTAGCTTAGAAAACGGAGCACGTTTGCTTCCAGCCCTCTCTGGCAATGACTTTCTCACTGGCTACTTGTGGCTGACCCCCTGTCTCTGAGTAAGTTACTGGCCCTGCTCCTGGAATTGATACGTCTTCTCTCCTTCTCCACTCCCCCAATTGCTGCGACACCCCTCCCTCCCTCCCTCCTCCCGAATTGGCGAATCTTTCGGGGAGAGAGTGGGCAGCCCCATCAGACAATTACCCGTGCCTTGATACCTCGCCATCAACCATGATCTTTTCCACGTCACCAAAGAAGACAAGCAATAAACAAGCTCAGAATTGGACAGGATGGTTGTTTGAGAAGGGAGTGACCAATTGTGTAAATATGGAAAGAGAAAGGAAGAAAAGAAAGAGACAGAGAAATACAAAGAGAGGCAGAGACACAGAGAAAGAGATAGATAGTAAGAGAGACGATGTAATGGTACTGATGTTTCTTCCGAATAAAAATTGAGGAAGCAGTGACAGACTGTGCTGACCTGCCATTAGCTCTGAAAAAAAAGATTAATAATCCATCAAAATACGATTTTTTTTAAAAAGTGAATGAAAATTCAGAAGCATACGTGTTTCCACTTCAGATGTCTTGCGGTCTACCTCAGATTCAGTTACAAGTAAAACATAGCATATAAAATCAAACAAAGAAGTTAAACACACAACCCATGTTAGAACATGCCATAAATGAGTAACCAATTTTTAGTAGAAAAAAATTGTACATTACTATTTGCAAACAGAAGTATTAGATTCGATCAATGAAAATGGTATTAACATCAAACTGTGCATTTACACATGTCATCTTAACTAATAAAACACAGACAAGCCACACACTGATCCTAAAAAGTAAACAGAAGAGGGAGAAAAAAAGCAAACATAATATCTGTCAGATGAAAAAAAAACCATGAAAACTTCATGGCAAACAGAGAGATAGGCAAACAACTGATGATCAATGGAAAGAACCACTGCGGTCTAGGAACAACTTGTCGCCTGACAGAAATTATAATGGCCAGGCTAATGGTGTGGAACAGCAATATGCAAATGTAAATCAATCGCAGTAAAAGTTTGGCTAACAAAGTACTTGTCCATCTATGAAAGGGAGACAGAGGTGAAATGTTTGTGAATTATCCGCTTTAAGAATAATAAGAGTTAGGTGATAAATCATTGAAAGTGCTGCTTTAGAATTGATTGGATTTTGACAGCATATTTGTTTGTGTCAAAATTTTGATGAATTTTATGAATTATGTAATCGAGCCAGAATGAACACCCAGCAAAAGTTTATAAGTAAACATGTTAATGATCACAGACAAAAAATGCATACAATCATGCGAGTACCCCCCCCCCCCCACACACACACACACACAAACACACACAACACACATACAAAGAGAGACAGAGAACAGACAGAAGAAACAGAGAGAGACAGTCTAAAAATGGATTTCAGAATGTTATGACACTGACACGCTAACATCTTAAGTTTGTTTGCTTGTGGTATCAAGAAAAAAGAAGCTAAAGGACAACTGCCTATCCAATGCAATGACATTTTTCTCACTAACAACACTGTCCACCACTGCCTCACGTACTTCCACAACTAAATCAAGCCCTGCACGAGTACAGCCAGCAGTGTACACGCTTCAGCCCAGCCAGTTTTCAGCAGTGTGGTTTGTAGCCAGAGAAACATAAAAAGCTGCTTAGGGCAGGCAGGCAGGCAGGCAGGCAGGCAGGCATTGATCAGCATTTGCTTCCCCACTGCATTAATCCCTCATTTCGGCCCACAGAGCGTGCGCCCTGCTTGCACTGGTTCTTTCATCTTATATGGATAGTGAGGGGTTTAGGGGCCAGGAATATTGACAGCTATCAATAATAGCTACACCCTCACTCAACTCTCACCCTCAAAGGATTGACATCCACTGCAATGCAGGGGGATGAAACGCTGCTGGTTTCTGAGCCCCCTTCGATTTGCTGTGACACGATTTTTGTGTGTTGGTTGCTCTGTGCATCTTTGTTCCCCTTCCCTTTAGCCTCAGTTCCTGTACCCCCTGCTTTCTCTGTCATTGGCCACAGGAGTCAGTTCTGCCATTGAAGGCACTGAATGGGAATGAAGGGGTTGCTTACTACTGTGCCCTGTCACTGTGTCAGTCTATCTAGTCTATCTATACACAGCAGTCTTTTGCTATGACAGATGTTTTCTATGAGAGATACTGATGTGTTTGGTGGATTAAGTATCACGCCAGGCTGATATCTTCTTAAGGAGAATGTCTATTCAGGATAAAATATACTGCTGTTGTGTTGATCTTTCTCACAATCTTCGTACTTCATGATCTTGACGGCCTCAGTTCTTCTGTACCTGTCATGATCTTGACAGGCACTCATTCTTACGCACTCAAGATTGTCTCCAAAGTTGAAATGCAGCTACCTTCATGGTAGGCAAAAATGGTGACACATGCACAATCTTTTGACTGGTGACCGTGGAGCTCTAGCCAAGGAAAAGAAAAAAATCAACTGATTATTAAAAGGTGAATTGCAGAGTTTTTTAAAAAAAAATGTTTACTTCAGCTGCTTCATTAAGTCTTTATAATCCGCAAAATTCGTAATAAAAAAAATGACAGAAGAGGCAAATTCAGAGGCAAAATTACATCGATAAATAACACTTTTTGACTGTGCAGGATATATTGACTGACGACGTTTAACTGCAATGTGATTGACACTGAACCAATGCACCATTTACCAGAGTCGCTGCCTCTTTAAAAGTGTGCAGTGAGTGGTAGATGCGGTCATAATCCAATATATCTGTCTGCTGGGACAGGACAGCCGGAGCTTAAGTGTACTAACTCTGTTCAATTCATTTCCTCCCTAATGTAGCGCTGCTGCCTCACTGCCCAAACAGGCCAGTTTTCTTTTATAGTATGCTCCTTCAATCTGTGTGTACACCAAGCCTGTTCCCTTTTCCTGTCTGTGAAAGAGCAGACAGTGACAAGCTTCTCTCGTCATGGCTCACAGCACTTCAGGAATTGTCTGTCTGGCTTAGTTGTACAATCTGTGTCAACCATCCCCACACCCCCTGCTGTGACCTGAGATTAGTGTCTCATTGTCCTGCTTTAATCATGTGCTTTTAATGACAGAGTGGTACCTACGGTGGCATGGAAAGTGGTCTTTTTCTTCTTTTGTTTCACTTTTTTTTCTGTCCTTTCTTTCTTTCTTTTCATTTCTTTTCTTTTCTTTTCTTTCTTTCTTTTGTGGCGGGGCGGTAATTAGATTACTTCCCATGCGATCGGAACTGCCAATCGCAGCGTCGTAGATCTAACGTTAGATCTACACCTGTGAATTGTGCGACGTTCTGTATCTTTGGGGGGTGGTCGAAAGCCGTCCTCTGCATGCACTTTGCCCATAGCGGTAAAATGTAGTATTTATGCAGTCTCTTTTTAGAGGCCACATTCCCACTGTCTGACGTTGCTGTCGTTGCGAAGAGTGTACAAGTCGCAGAGATAAAATATCTGCTCTTTTGTTCACTTTTCTTTCTCTTTCTTTCTTTCTTTCATCACCTTTCATTGATAATAATCACCTACCTTATTATCATCATCAACAATGTTTTCTTCTTTCCATTCCTCTTGTATCCCACTTGCTATCGTGTCCACTTCCTTTTTCTTTCAAGTGACATTTTAACTTATCAATACCTATACTTAATTTTCCTATATTTGCAAAATTTTTCAGTTGTATAATTTATCTTTCAAGTCATAAGTTTGTGCCATAAGCTGTGCAAGACTTAATGGGTTTAACAACCCTCTTCTAATCAGAACTGACTTTTAATTACTAATAAAAGTAGAAGATATAGCTTCAGTTTTGTTCTGCTTCTGTATAAATTAGTCTCAATAGCTACCTCTTCTGATACTCTCAATGGTGCTCTACTGTACGACATATTCTCGTTTGTATAGTCTGTATCCCTCTCGCCCTTTCCTCTATTAACATCAGCTCAGTTCTTTAAGAAAACTTTTTCGTGGGCAACACACTCTTGAATGGGTTTCATGTCCCGTCAATAGCCTTCATTTCTATGATCACCCCCCCCCCCCCACCCCCCACACACACACACAACACACACACACACACAATACCACACACACTGACACACTACACACACGCACGCACCCACACACACACAACACACACACAACACACACACACACCACCACGCACGCACGCACCACACCACACACAGCCCCCTGCTGACTCCTTTCATACAGGGCAGCAAGAGTGTTTAGGATTCAGCCAAACTGTATGCTCTTGGGGAATGGAAAATAGGAAAACTGCCTTCTAACCCAGAACTCAAAAAGGAGGATTTGTTTGATCTCTCCAATATGTCAGCAGATGGCAGACTCCTCATTAAAAACTAAAAGAAAAAAAGCGTGGTAAAGGTGGAGGGGGTGGGAAATATGATGATGAAGGGGGAGGAGCGCATTCAAATTTTGGGGGCACACGCACGCGCACGCGCACCACAACCACACACCCACACACACACACACACACACACACACACACACACACAACACACACACACCACACCACTGAGCACACGCACGCACACATATGCACGCATGTGTACACACAGATGTACATGAGCATTCTCTTGCATAATATATAATTATAATAGAGGACAGTTCAAAATGCAAATAATGTAGGCATTGAAATCTTTCTGTCTCTGTGTCTATCTCTGTCTGTCTATCTCTGTCTATCTATCTATCTGTCTGTCTGTCTGTCTCTCTGTCCCTGTCTCTCTCTCTCATGAGTGGTGCTTTCAATCTACCAGACAGAATAAAAAAAATGAGCACGACATATGGAGAGAAATGCATGACAATAGTAGCACAAATGCCCAATCCCGAATAAACTATTCTACTCTCCTCCCCCCCTCCCCTCCCACTTTCAGCGAACTTGGGATGTCAGAAAAATGGCAATGCAGCATTCCAAAAGGAAATGGATCAGCCAGTGTCAGTCCTGCCAATCCCCTATGAACCTACTACAGGAAGCATGTCAGTCATTGTGCTGGCATCTGTCATATGCTTAACTTTATTGAGGTGAATGTAACGAACTTATGAAAAGGAGACTGCATGTTACCTTAGAATTTCGTTTGTGGTAAAATCTATGTATTTTGAACTGACATGCAGAGAGATAGCCTTAAGCAATATGACAGGTGATATGTATGACGTTAAGGAATATGATAGACAGGCCTAACAAGTATTGTGTTATGATGGATATTTCTGCATTTTTTAAAATCATCATCTTCTGTTTTTCTCCCCTACTTTCATTCATATAGTCTAAACCACTTTGATTGATACACATCTTTTCATACAAGGTACTGAAATCCTCTTAGCATCCTGCACAGCCATATTCCAGAAGAATCAGTTTATAACTATATCCTGCATACAAACAGAATTGTCTAACATCATCAGATAGATGGCTGTAATTCTGTACAGCTTTTATGGCTTACAACTTTATTGAGATTGATCTGGACATCGTAAAACCGCAAAATTGTCAATATTAACATCTTACATAAGCTGCAATCCACTTTGTCATTCATAGCTCCTTATTACTTATAAAAAATACCTCAAACACTACCTAGATGTTTTCCCTGCCAGTTTCCTTCAAAGGCTGTATTCATAGAGAAATACCTCCTTCAGGCCACTGAATGGAAACATTCCTGTACACACCGCAAATATATTTACTATTCATCGTGTTTACGCTATAGGGGCAGGAAAAAGAAAAGGATGTTTTGCCTTCCAGTCACAACAGCCACTGAGTGTAGTTGATCTGTTCAACAGACTAGCTGCTGACATCAGTATCATTCAGAGGACACTGCAAAGAGAAGAAGAAGCATGCATTTGGGACAGGGAGGAGAGTTCTCTGAAGGGGGAGGGTGGGCAAGAGGCAAACTTGTAAAGTGGCAACGCACAAAGTGATTGATATGAATAATTATCAAATTACACATGCACTTTTTGTTAACTTTTTGCAAGTGTTTTTGTTCTGTACATTAATAATCTAGGAACGCACTGATGTCGGATGCGCTGGGCCTGACATGTCAGGCACTTAAGACACGCAACACATTTTTTGCTCATATGACAGTCAAATAGTTACTATCGAGAGCTTCATAAAGATTAAGAAGTTAGGCAGTCAGTATAATGAGAATTTCCTGTTCTTTTTCGTTGAAGTTATTTCATTTCAAGGGGACGGGATAGCTCAGTGGTCAGAGCACTCGCTCTCCCCAAGCTAAGGTTAAGCAACATCGAGCGTGGTTACCAATTGGATGGGTGACCGTTTGCGTGCCTTGGCTTCAGCACAGTCCCCCAGCTGTAAATGGGTACCTGCCCTCTTTAGGGTCAGGGAAGGTAAAGCAGCGAGAGAGAGAGAGAGGAAATGGGCGCAGTCCTCAATTTTCTGGTCCCTAGAGAAGCTGAGGTCTCTGACGCCTTGTTCCCCTATGACGACAGAGGCTATGGGACACCATTACTTTTAGAGAAAAAAAATCATCTTTAAAAAAGTAAGCAAAGAAGCAAAAATACCATGTTCCATCATAAAACTGTGAGGAGTGACGAACTGGCAGGATGAGGCAGATTTCTTTCTGCTTCGAAAGCGCTGAATGCAGGCATTGTTTGGGGCTGTAGCGCTGCTTTCTTCTCTCAATAGTCCCTACCTCACTGGACCATCCTGGCCTCCGGTGATGTTAGCAATGACAGGCGCCAGGTAGGCAGAAGGAAAGAAAGAAAGAAAGAAAGAAAGAAGGAAAGAAAGACAGGAAGAAAGAAAGAAAAGAAAGAAAGAATGTAAGAAAGAAAGAAAAACAGAACGAAAGCAAGAAAGACAAAAAGAAAGAAAGAAAAAAAACGGAAAGAATGCAAGAAAGACAAAAAGAAAGAAAGAAAGATGGACAGATAAATAAAAAGAAAGAAAGAAAGAAAAAAAAAAGAAAGAAAGACAAAAAGACAGAAAGAACGAAAGAAAAGAAAAGAAACAAACAAACAAAGAAAGAAAGAAACTGGGCTTAAAATGGGCTGGAAGCATCTGAAAACAAAAAAAGGAAAGAGAATAACCCAGAAAGACTACTTTGAAAAAAAAGACAACAAAATCTGAAAGGGAGAAATACTACTGGGGTGACTCAGAGCTATTTCAGACCTAATCTGGTTAGTTTCATTCTTCTGGATTGCTTCTGTGAAAATGAAGTTGTATTGAGGGAAAACTACCCACAGCAAAGTTTATGCTGGGTACAAGAGAGAGAGAGAGAGAGAGAGAGAGAGAGAGAGAGAGAGAGAGAGAGAGAGAGAGAGAGAGAGAGAGAGAGAGAGAGAGAGAGAGACGAGAGACAGACAGACAGACAGACAGACAGACAGCAGACAGACAGACAGACAGACAGACAGACAGACAGACAGAGCAGACAAACAGACAGAGAGGGAGAGACAGAGGACAGAGAGACACAGAGAGAGACAGACACAGAGACAGACAGAAGGACAGGAAGACAGAGACATAAAGAATCTCATGAGCTTAACTTGCCCTGCTTAGCCTTTTTATCAGCTGATTTAAAACTGGATTCCATGCACTAACCTTCACCTTCATCTACCCAACACTGACCCCCTCCCTCCCCCACTTTCCTACTCAGCTTAGTGGCTATAGAGTAGAAAGTAAGAACACAAAGGAAGCAAATGACAAACAAAGGAACACAAAGGAAAAACAATCAAATAAATATGTAAAAAAAACTGTGTAACATTTGTCATACTCTTCCAGCAAACTGTCCTTGATTTTTGCAATAATCTGTGGCTCACCCCCTTTCTGTCTCACTGACACTATTAGTGACCAGGGCTTCCTTTGTGGTGCAAGTACAGGTGGAATGATCAAGGCTCATTACCTGTCATTAACTCATGGCGAAACGGATCAGACACTACAGTTTGTATGAAACAGGCACTGGACAGGCAGCTAAGCAAGTATATATCCAAAACCCAAGGTGCAACCCCCCAAGAAAGGATAAACATACACAGCTTGACCCAGTGCCCCGGAAAAAAATAACCTACACATGACACAAACAGAAACAGCCTGATGGTACAGAGAGGTGTGAAATTAGCTGGTAAGAAGGTGACCTTGCTCTTGATGCCTGGATGACCGCCAGGGTCAGTTGAGCGTCCTGAGCATTAGCTTAGAAAACGGAGCACGTTTGCTTCCAGCCTCTCTGGCAATGACTTTCTCACTGGCTACTTGTGGCTGACCCCCTGTCTCTGAGTAAGTTACTGGCCCTGCTCCTGGAATTGATACGTCTTCTCTCCTTCTCCAGTCCCCCAATTGCTGTGACACCCCTCCCTCCTCCCTCCCTCTCTCCCTTGCTCCAGACTGAGGGAATCATTTGTGGAGAGGGAGGGCAGCCCCATCAGACAATTACCTGTGCCTTGATACCGCGCCATCTTTCCCACGTCAGTGAAAGAAACAAGCAATAAACAAGCTCAGGATTGGACAGAAAGGTTATTTGGGAAAGCAAGGGAAATAATGGCAGTGGATGGGAAGGGAAGACAGACAGACAGACACACAGCGATAGAGAGAGAGACAGACAGAATCAATGAGAGAGAGAGGAGAGGGAGGGAGGGAGGAGAGAGAGAGAGAGAGAGAGAGAGAGAGAGAGAGAGAGAGAGAGAGAGAGAGAGAGAGAGAGAGAGAGAGAGAGAAGAGAGAGAGAGAGAGAGAGAGAGAGAGAGAGATGGAGGGATGGAGGGAAAGGTTATCATGATGATGATGATGTTGATGACGATGATGATAATGGTGGTGATCGTTATTCTCAGAAAACAACAGCTATAAAATCTAACAAACCGCTGTCCTTCAAATGCTTGGAGACTTTGGCAAACCCAGCAACAAAATCCAGTTTTGAAAGCAAACACAAACGATTCAATACTGACAGCCATCAAGTAACGCCTCCAATTTGATGACAGCATATGACAAATATATACACGCATTTATATAAAAAACACCACACTGCAAAAAGAGCATACTGCAAAGTCAGCCCAAAATGGAAAAAAAAGTACCCCCCTCCCCTCTCTCCCCCACCCCCTGCAAATTTATCAGCCTTGGATGTGTGGGAAACAGCTGATAAAGCGTGAACACAATAATCATCTTGGAACAGCCTTGCAGCTGATGGGGGAAAATAATGACCATGCTAATGGTGCGGAACAGCAGGACACCCTGGTAAAATGATCGCTGTTAAAATTGGGTAAGAAATGATTGGTCCCTCTATGGAGGCCTGATAGAGTGAGGCAGGAAAAAAAATCATAAATAATTCGCAATAAGATTAATGAAAGCCTGACAATAAATCATCAAAAGAGCGGCTTTAAAACCAACTGCATTGTGATGGCGTATTTGCTTGCATCGACTTTTCACTGATGCACGAGTTATGTAGTCAAGTCCTGGATACTTGAGGAAAGCAAACGTTTATCTACAAACATGTAATCATAGAAAAGAAATGCATGAAACTATACAAGCGCTTGTAAGCAGAGAGAGAGAGAGGAGAGAGAGAGAGAGAGAGAGAGAGAGAGAGAGAGAGAGAGAGAGAGAGAGAGAGAGAGAGAGAGGAGAAGAGAGAGAGAGAGAGAGAGAGAGAGAGAGAGAGAGAGAGAGAGAGAGAGAGAGAGAGAGAGAGAGAGAGAGAGAGAGGAGAGAGAGAAGAGAGAGGAGAGAAGAGAGAGAGAGAGAGAGAGAGAGAGAGAAGAAGGCAAGGCAAGGCAAGGCAAGGCAAGGCAAGGCAAGGCAAGGCAAAGTCTTTTATTCGAGGATAATAGATAAGCACTCATGTGCTTTTTTACATCCAGTCCCCGCCCTTTTCAGGGATACATCAAGTTGAAAAGATACTAAACAATAAAGAGAGAGAGAGAGAGAGAGAGAGAGAGAGAGAGAGAGAGAGAGAGAGAGAGAGAGAGAGAGAGAGAGAGAGAGAGAGAGAGAGAGAGGAGAGAGAGAGAGAGAGAAGGCAAGGCAAGGCAAGGCAAGGCAAGGCAAGGCAAAATTCTTTTATTCGAGGATAATAGATAAGCACTCGTGTGCTTTTTTACATCCAGTCCCCACCCTTTTCAGGGATAACATCAAGATAAAAAATAGCCTCAACTACACAACAACAATTATAATGATCCAAGAGAGAGAGAGAGAGAGAGAGAGAGAGAGAGAGAGAGAGAGAGAGAGAGAGAGAGAGAGAGAGAGAGAGAGAGAGAGAGAGAGAGAGAGAGAGAGAGAGAGATTTAAAAAGGAATTTTAGATTGCCATGACATTGATATGTGCACTCC
>CM060336.1:49861773-49871773 GCA_030674155.1 Stramonita haemastoma
CGTGTGCTTTTTTACATCCAGTCCCCACCCTTTTCAGGGATAACATCAAGATAAAAAATAGCCTCAACTACACAACAACAATTATAATGATCCAGAGAGAGAGAGAGAGAGAGAGAGAGAGAGAAGAGAGAGAGAGAGAGAGAGAGAGAAGAGAGAGAGAGAGAGAGAGAGAGAGGAGAGAGAGAGAGAGAGAGATTTAAAAAGGAATTTTAGATTGCCATGACATTGATATGTGCACTCCTAGAAATTCAACACTCTTACTAACAAATCTGCTGAAGTGTGTGGGACAAGAAGACATCTATTCATTGGTTTAAACTCTTTTTCTAAACCACTGGCCATGGCTACCAGCACACACATTTCCACAACTAAATCAAGCCCTGCACAAGTACAGCTAGGCTAGCAGTGTACACGCTTCAGCCCAGCCAGTTTTCAGCAGTGCTGGTTTGTAGCCAGGAGAACATAAAAAAGCTGCTTAGGGCAGGCAGGCAGGCAGGCAGGCAGGCAGGCATTGATCAGCATTTGCTTCCCCACTGCATTAATCCCTCATTTCAGGCCCACAGAGCGTGCGCCCTGCTTGCACTGGTTCTTTCATCTTATATGGATAGTGAGGGGTTTAGGGGCCAGGAATATTGACAGCTATCAATAATAGCTACACCCTCACTCAACTCTCACCCTCAAAGGATTGACATCCACTGCAATGCAGAGGGAAAGAAAACCGCTGCTGGTTTCTGAGCTCCCTTCGATTTGCTGTGACACGATTTTTGTGTGTTGGTTCCTCTCTGTAAGCTTTGTTCCCCTTCCTTTGCCTCAGTTCCTGTACCCCCTGCTTTCTCTTTCCTTGGCCACAGGAGTCAGTTCTGCCATTGAGGGCAGTGTATGAGAAGGAAGTGGTTGCTTTGAATGGTGTCCTGTCACTGTGTCAGCTTGTCTACACTCAGCAGTCTTTTGTTATGACATTTGATGGTTTCGGTGGGTTAGAGTACCACTGCCAGCCCGGTATATTCTTAGGAGAATGTCTATTCAGTGTAAAGTGTACTGTTGATGCTATAAGCATCCTCACTCAATCTCTTCTGTGCATGTTTGAGTCTTCATGTCCGTTTATGACTGAATGAGAAATGACAGACTGTTTCAAGAAAATGTTTCCCTCTGCATAGTAAATCCTTCCAGGGCTGCATACTTCAATTCTTCATATTTGATATCAGAGGCTGTTAGTTAAAAAAAACCATTTTGCTCTTCTCATAGTATTTTCATCAAATATTTTAATTGCTGTAGCTTCGTCTGCTGTCTGTGCAAGTATCTCGTAAAGAAACATGACTTAGTGTATCTCCTTTCTTTCACTAGTATTTTCATCATCAATATCAATCTCATCCCATGTCTCAAACTCACTCTAGTTCTACCTGCAAAAATATTATGATGCAATATCCATGCTACTACAAGCCCACGTAAAGCAGATTAACAAAAAGTAAATCACATTGTGTAGCTGTTCATCTCATACTGACTGACACTCGCCCTCTTCAAAATGTATACAAAATCAAATGCAGCATACTGTAGGAGCCCAGGTCTTCATGATAAAAGTCTGCTGTCAATGGTAGATGCCAGCGTAATCTGATATAGGAAGCTGGGGAAAGTACGGCAGGAGGTTAACTGGACTATCTCTGTCCAATCCATTTCCTTTCCAAAGTGGCACCCTGTCACATTCCAGATACCCACCCCAGTGTATTTGCCCTGCACACTCTCTACATCTGTGTGTCTACCCAAACTGCTCCTTTTACCGTTTTAGCAACGGAAGGGAGACAATCATTCTGGTGGCTTGCCAACTCCGGATTTCTGTTTATTCTGATTTTACTGATAGTTTGGTTGCCGCTTTTCTAGCTTTTTATTTAGTTTTGCTGTTTTTTGATTCCATCCACCCTTGTGTGTGTGTGTGTGTGTGTGTGTGTGTGTGTGTGCGTGTGTGTGTGTGTGTGTGTGTGTGTGTGTGTGCGTGCGCTTGCATGCGTGTGGGGGGGAGGGGGTGGGTTGGTGGTTGAGGGGGGTGTTTCTCAGTCAGTGCCAACTCATTTTCATATAGCTAATTTTTGACATTCTGGACCGTACATCTTTTTATTTATCCTGTTTAATTAACAAGATTATTTTTTTATAAGATGCATGCACATCTGCGCGTGTGAACACGCACGTATGCGCGCGCGATTGCGCGCATGAAAAACACACACACACATCACACACACGCACACCTACAAACACACACACACTACACACACACACCACAAACACACACACACACACACACCACACACACACACACACACACACACACACACACACACACACACACTGCAGTACAGCCTCTGGCACAACAATTGGGGATGAGGTATATTGGGGAGGAAAATGCACCCAGAAGAAACCAGACACCCCTGGTGCACTCTAAGTGTTGCAAACAACTGCGCAAGGTCTCCCTCCTGCAGGGAAAAGTTTGCCAACTACACTGGGTGGTACTTCAGACTCTCTCTCTCTGTCTGTCTGTCTCTCTCTCTCTGTATCTGTCTGTCTGTTTGTCTCTGTCTCTCTCTCTCTTGTTAGTAGTATTTCATTATGATGCTCATTTTGATTATTCACTTCAATGTCTTTAAAAGTGTTGATCATTACTGTTTACATATGTTGTTTACTTGGGTCTTTGTGCATGTTTTTTTTTGGAAGGGTAGGGTCCTTTCACTTTCCTTTTTTCCTATGTATCTTCTTTTTAGGTGGAGAGCATGGTGTAAAGAAGCCTTATGCTTATCCATTTACACTCAATAACATCTCGAGTTCGACTCTCTCTCTCTCTCTCATCTCCTCTCTCCTTTCCTCATCTCTCCTCTTCTTCTCTCTCCTCTTCTCTGAAGCAGGAAAAGCCATGCTCCATCACTCTAAACTCTCGAGTTCATCTTTTCTTCTCTCTCTCTCTCTCTCTCTCTCCTCATCTCTCTCTCTCTCTCTCTCTCTCTCTCTGACAGAGCAAACAGCCCACTCGCCTCCGTCATAAGATGCATGCTGGGTATGTTTATGTTCTCGTGACCAAAGGAACATTAACGTCTTACAATGCCCATGTGATGGTTGTATGTATACATCCACATTGTCCATGTTCTAATCAGTGCTGGTAAAATGTGTTTTGATTTTGCCTAAAGAAGAATGGACAAGTAAAAAAAAAATGTGTGGATAATTTTTCATAGTTTTGTGTCTCTGGCGTATAAAAAAAAAGTTGTTTTTTTTTTCATCAGATACAGGTGTTTTTTTTTATAAAAACAAAAATTACACGAGGGAAGGTGATCTGCGTAGGCAGCTCTCAAAGTTTTATCAAGTTGGCATCTGCACCAGTATTTCACCTTTACTACACATGAAGCGCAGAGAGGAATCTTTTTCTTCGCTTTCTTCTTACTGTCATTGTCATCATCTCCTTCTTTCTCTTCTTCTTCTTCCCTTCTCCCATCTCACTATTACATATGGTACAGAGGAAAATCCTCTTTTCCTCCCATTTCTTCCTACCCTTATCATCATCTCCTGTCTTTTCCTTCTACTTCTCCCGTTCCCTATCTCAATTTTATCTTCTTTTCCTCTTCCTTCTTATTATCTTTATCATCATCTCTTTTCTTTTTCTTCTTGTTGTTCTTCTTCTTCTTTTTCTTCTCCCCTTCCCCTTCTCACATTTATGTTCTTCTCCTCTTCCTTTTTACTATCGTTACCATCATCTTCTTTCTTCTTCCTCCTTTTCCCCTTCCTCACTTTCAAGAAGCGCCCCCCCCCCCCCCCCCCCCCAACCATCCCAACCTTTCCACTTCTCCTCCATCTCCTTATTTCACGAGGGTTGTCTGGCAGCTGCATGCATGTGGTAATGTGCAGCCACATTCTTTGACACAACATATTTTATTACAGGGCGGGTAATAACCCCTCTCCCTGTGCCACGCCACACCACACAGAGTGCACCCCGCTTTGACGCCGCTTTATGCCCTGCATACAAATCTTGTCCACCAGGCAGCTGCGAACCCGCCAAGCCTTTATGGCTTAACGACTGCTCTTTGGAGGAGATTCTAACCTTGTAAACCGTCCACAAAAATCGATATTATCACCTGCGTACAGGGCTTCCTTCTGCTACTACATCTATTATTCTACCTTTTGCCGCTTGCTTCTCTTACCTTGTTCTTTTTTTTTTGTAGTACGTGCGTGCACGTTCCTCTTCAGTTCTTCTCCCCACGTCAGAGCTAGCATCCATTTTTAAATACCTAACGCCATTACCACACTCCCTAAATGGGCCCCTGGTTGCTGTAAAAAATGCCACCCTGGTACAGAAAGTCCCCTGGGGATAAAACGGTGTGTCAGAACACTATGTCACCCTATATGCCATGTGTACACCTCTGATACTGTCCAAGGAGGAAAAAAAAGAGGCAGCCAAGGAAAGATGGGAGGGACAACATCAGCGAATGGACAGGCCTAAGAACTCAACAAAACCCGAGAAAGGCAGAAGAGAGAGGAGAATGGAGGGAACTGATTGTCAATCTCAGGGGGTGTCCTCATGGTCACCAGATCTATAATAGGGTGGTGTGGCCCACGGTGCAGATACGTGTAGTGATAGATAGATAGATAGAGACATCTCTGAAGTCGGACTGCGGCTACCTTCATGGTGGACAAAAATGGTCGCAAACGCAAAATCTCACCATTGGTGAACCCCAAAGCTAGAGCTGAGGAACGAAAAGACAATAGTTGCACTAGGTGGATAGCGCTGCATCTTTCAGGGCGGCATCCTCTACCACAGATATTATGCAACGCTGCAGAACAAACTGCCGGTTTTACGTGAACCGTGTTAGGGAATTTTGGATCGGTTACTTATATCACGTCACCTGGAAGAAAGATCAGCATATCTGACTGACTGGCTAGCTGCTTGGTGACCAACCGACTTGAGTGATTGACCAACTGACCCAGTTATTGAATCCCTTGCCCATTAATGAAATGAGATATGAGGGTGCTGCTGAGACCAGTGTCAAAGCTACCTGTCTAGTGTGTGCAGACCATTATCAGTGAATTAAGAGTTGCTTAGGCCTCTCTCTGTGTCTCTCTGTTCTCTCTGTTGTCTGTCCTGTTGTCTGTCTGTCTCTGTCTCTGTCTGTCTGTCTGTCTGTCTGTCTGTCTTCTCTCTCTCTCTCTCTCTCTCTCTCTTCTCTCTCTCCTCTCTCTCTCTCTCTCTCTCTCTCTCTCTCTCTCTCTCTCTCTCTCTCTCTCTCTCTTTCCACACAGGCCCAACAAAACGTATTTACCATTCAGCAACTTTAAGCTTTGCAGCTACGAAGGAGAGGAGGCTATGGACCACGACAGCAGAAGGAGAAAATAAAAGGACCCTGCACTACAGCTCCGAAGCCCGCAACGAGTTTAGCTTGATGGCTCCTATATACATGAGCTGAGGTGGGGAAAGAGTCGAGCAGTGAGGCGAGGTCTGATGGCCAGTTTTTTGACAGTTGAGTTGAACATACAGAAAGAGGCATACAGAGCACGAGAATAGAGGCATAATGAGCAGAAGGTGCAGAAGGGGGAGGGAGGAGGAGGAGGAGGAGGAGGAGAGAGGAGGAGGAGGGAGGAAAAAGAAACTGAAAATAATGCAGGTGTACAGTTGGGAGAACAGAAAGAGGAATGGAGGAAACTGGTTGTCAAGTCTTCAGGGGTGCCCCCACGATCGCCAGACTAAGGGATAGATAGATTGATAGATTTGGGTAGAGGAAAGATACACAACAAAATTGTGTCTGTGTGTCTGTGTGTATGCGTGCGTGCGTGCGCGTGTGCATACGTGTGTGTATATGTATGTATATGTATTTTTCTCTACATGTGTGTATGTATACATTTCTGTGTTTCACGTTTCCACACGTGCACACAAGATTGTGTATGTCTGCAAATACACAAGTACTTGTGCACTATCGTTCAAATGTCCATGCAAAAATGGTCTGTAGGGACAGTGGATATAACGTTAAGTCAGGGTTAAGAAAGCAGGGAGGGAACAGAAATGTCCATGACAGCAGAAAAGGCAATGAATCACACCAGTGTGTTTCCATCATAAAACCTTTTCTGCCATGATAGGCCTGCAGGGTTAGGTAAACTTGTTTCTGTTTCTGCACCACTGAACACTGCAGAATCAGTTATTATAACAGAGAGAGAGAGAGAGAGAGAGAGAGAGAGAGAGAGACAGAAGAAGACAGAAGAAGAAGACAGAGCAGACAGCAGAAGACAGAAGAGACGAGAGACGAGAGAGAGAGAGAGAAGAGAGACAAGCACTGAAAGTGAAAAAACAAGGAAACAGAGAATGAGAATTAACTGGACAGATTAACTAGCAACTGATGACAGAAAAACAGACAGAACGAGAGACGAAGAGACAGAGACAGAGAGACACAGACAGGAAGATAGATAAACAGAAAGTAGAAACATGGAAATAGTCAGAAAAACTTTCCAGACGGTCAGCAAAGTGCAGAAAAGATGGATGTAACAATGCCTCTGAACAGGAAGAAAGGTATGAATACCACCAAATGGCCAAGAAAGCTATAGGCCTACTAGGATACACTCGCACAGTTCAGTATACTGAGAAAGGAAATGGACCCAGGCAGAGAAAGTCTAGCTAAGCTCCTACCATACAGACCCCAGGAGACCCCCACCTTTGCCGCCACCTCCTGCAGTCAGCTGACAGCCAGAACACAGAGGCAGACACTGGGGCATTGTGCAGGGACTGGGATGAGCTGTGTGCAAGTGAAGAGACAGTGGGTATAGTGGTAGAGACTGCCTGTTTCCTTACCATATGATGCACAGCCATCCCAGTCCTCAGTGCAAAGTATGCATTGTTCACCACTAGAGAACAAACTAGTATAGGCCTATACACTGCTAGTTTTCTTACCATGTGATGTACTGCCCAATCTCAGTGCAAACTATGAATTTTTCAGCACTTAAGGACAAGACTAGTGCAGGCTGAGTTCTAGGGGTAGGGTGCAGTTCACAGCTCTGTAGTTGCTAACACAGCTGAAATGAACATGAATCAGGGGGTGGTATACCCTAGTGGTCAGAGTGCTGCGCTTGTGGTCTGATGGCATGGGTTTGAACCACCACTGGGACACACTGATACGACAAATCACAATGCATTAAAGACAATAGCGTATACTACATTATCACCGAGAGACAAGCATAAAAATAGAATACAACACAATACAAATCCACCCAGGGTGTTAAACTGTCATGGAGGAAAGCAGCATATACCCCAACAATCCACACACATTCTCTCCTCAAACCTTCATTTCCAAATTCTCACAGTTTCTCTCTGTCTATCTGTCCTTTTCTCTCTCTTTCTCTCTTTTTCTCTCTGTTTCTCTCTGTCCTTCCCTCCCCCCTCTGTCTCTGCCTCTCTTTGTCTGTCTGTCTATCTGACGGTCTGTCTGTCTGTCTGTCTCTGCCCCACCCCCTCTCTCTCTCTCTCTCTCCATATATACTCAGCAAACGTATTTACCATTCAGCAACTTTAAGCTTTGCAGCCATGAAGGAGAAGCTATGGAGCCATGACAGAGAAGGAGAAAAAAAGGACCCTACACTAGGCCTAGGCCTACAGCTCCCAGCGCGCAATGAGTTTAGTTTGTGGCTTTTATACATGAGCGGAGGTGGTGAAAGAGCCGAGCAGTGAAATGCAGTCTGAAAAGGGGAGTTTTTGACGGATGAGTTGAACCACACAAGACAAGCATACAAAACACATGATGAAAAAAAAAGAATGAACAAGAAGAAGAAGAAGAAGAAGAAGAAGAAGAAGAAGAAGAAGCAGAAGAGCAGAAGCAGAAGACAGAAGACGAGCACGAGACGACGACGACGACGACGACGACTAAGAAAAGAAGAAGAAGAAGAAGAAGAAGAAGAAGAAGAAGAAGAAGAAGAAGAAGAAGAAGAGGCACAGATTAAAAACAACAACAACAACAATGCAAAGAAAAAGCAGGAGGAAGACAAGAAGAAAAAGAACAAAAAGGGGGTTGGAGGGGGGAGGGGGGGAGGGGGGCAGGATAGAGTACATGAAATAGGAGAAAGTGTTTAAGTAAAAAGAAGGAAAGAAAATGTAAATATGAAGTGGGTAGATGAAAGCTAGAGAACAACAGTGCATGCATTTATGTAAGCATGCATTTGTGTGGGTGCATAATATGTGCATACGTACATGTGTGTATGTGCGTGCGCGCGTGCGTGTGTGTGTGTGTGTGTGTGTGTGAGTATGTGTGTGTGTGTCTGTGTGTTTCTGTGTGTCTGTGTGCGCATGCATACATGCACGTTGACACACACGCATGCACAGTCATCCACACACTTATATTCATACAACTTTATGCATTCATGCGAAAGAACGTGTATGGTGTAGGGTCAGCGTGAGAAAGGCACGAGGAAAACAGAAGTGTCTATGATAGCAGGAGAAGCAATAAATAAAGGGAGTGTGTTTCCATTATAAACCTCTCTTTAGGGCAAGGAGCTGGAAGGGCCATGTAGATACGTGTTTGCTTCGGCACCACTGAACATGGCAAAATCATAGAGACGAACAGGCAGGAGAGAGAGGGGGGGGAGAGAGAGAGAGAGGAGAGAGAGAGAGAGAGAGAGAGAGGAGAGAGAGAGAGAGAGAGAGAGAGAGAGAGAGAGAGAGAGAGGAGAGAGAGAGAGAGAGAGAGACAGACAGACAGACAGACAGACAGACAGACAGACAGACAGACAGACAGACAGACAGACAGACAGACAGACAGACAGACAGACAGACAGACAGACAGACAGACTGAAACAGAAAGAATCTGAGAAACAGATAGATGAAGGCTAGACTCTCTGTCCAATCCATTTCCTTTCCAAAGTGGCACCCTGTCACATTCCAGATACCCACCCCAGTTTATTTGCCCTTGCATACTCTCTTACATCTCATCTGTGTGTCTCCCCGAACTGTTCCTTTCACCCTTAGGCTATAGCAAAGACACAGTCATGGAAACAGAAAGATGAAAACATAAGAAACAAGTCCAAGATGCTTACAGAGCACCAACAAGCCACGAAAATCTTTGACTTCAGGCGAAAAAAAAAAGTCTCAAAGCAGAACAAAGTATGAATAAGTGTTACATCAAACACAAAGCTAGGATACACACAGTTCAGTATACTGAGAAAGGAAATAGAGCCAGGCAGAGAAAGTCTAGCTAAGCTCCTACCACACAGACCCCAGGAGACCCCCACCTTTTGCCACCACCTCCTGCAGTCAGTCAGCTGACAGCTAGACACAGGCAGACACTGGGGCATTGTGCAGTGACTGGGATGAGCTGTGTGCAAGTGAAGAGACAGTGGGTATAGTGGTGTAGACTGCCTGTCTCCTTACCATGGGATACACAGCCAAGTCTCAGAGCAAACTATGGATCTTTCAGCACTAGAAGACAAGAATGGTGCAGGGCTGTCTCTGAGATAGGGTTTGATTCCAAGCGGTGAACTTGTTCAGCAGAGACGAGATGCTGGTACCTGCATTTGTATACATGTGTGTTTGCGGCACTAGTCTACATTTTATGACTTCACCATGGACGTCATCATGATCAACATTACCATCTTTCTTCTTCTTCTTCTTCTTCTTCTTCTTCTTCTTCTTCTTCTTCTTCTTCATCTTCTTCTTCTTCTCCTCCTCCTCCTCCTCCTCCTCCTCCTCCTCTCCTCCTCTTTTTCCTCCTCCTCCTCCTCCTCCACCTTCTCTCCTCCTCCTCCTCCTCCACCTCCTCCTCCTCTCTTTCCCCCTCCTCCTTCTTCTCTTCTTCTTCTTCTTCTTCTTCTTCTTCTTCTTCTTCTTCTTCTCTTTCTCCTCTTTCCCTGATAAAACAACATAATTTTTTTGACTGAAGTAATTTTGTATGTTACATTTTGCCACCTGAAGGACTATATCCATTTCCATATTGCACACACTATTCACAAATACCTTTTTGGAGTTCTATTTATACACCATGTTCAGAACTAGTGCCTAGGCTAC
>CM060336.1:49881773-49884273 GCA_030674155.1 Stramonita haemastoma
TGTAAACCGCAAAGCTCTTATTACTAAATGAAGTTTTAAACCAAACTTTAACCTTCCAATGGCTACAAAAACAAAACAAACAAAAAATCCCAACTTAATACTAACACGTAAATACTGAACTTGTTTTCATCTTCTTCGTATATCTCTTTCCCCCCTCCTGTACCTTCGAAAAAGAGTCTCATTTTTTAATTCTTCAGAGTTCGCCGCCTCTTTGTTAAGAGTCTTGTTCTCTCTTGATGTTTTTCCTCTCAATGGCAAGCATCTGTTGAGTTTTTTAACACCCCTCTCTGCCAACAGGCCTGTGAATAGGCAGGCCGCGGCTGATGGGCTCTTATTTCAATGCCCAGGCACCCTTCCGCCCATGCCCCCATTCAGGCGGCGGCACAAGTATTTACTATTCAACAACTTTATGATTTCAAAGCACGGAAAAGTGCGGAAATTGCCTGGCAGTTTTTTCAATGGCGTGTGTGTTCTGTTTGAGCTCTCTGCCACAGAGGCAGATCGTTCACTGGAGTTAAGGACAAGGGGGGAGGGCTAGGAAAATAAAATCATTATGTTGAGAGAGAAAAGACTTGTGCTGGGGAAATATGTATAGGATTTAGCCTCTCCTCCCTCTCTGCCACTCCCGCCAAATGGTCGGAAGAGGTGTAGCCAGTGACAAAATACATTAATTTTGTGGTAGAAGAATGAAATGAAATACTGCTCTTTTTTTTAGAAGTAGAAGAAAAGACTGTGTCGAAAATAGTATAAAGCATTCCACCCTTCCCCCCAGTGGTTGGAAAAGGTGTAGGCAGCGACAAAATAATTAATTTTGTGGTAGAAGAATGAAATGAAATATACTCTTTTTAGTAGTCAGAAAGAAAAGACTGTGTTCGTAAAATACGTAAAAACATTTAGCCCTCCCCTCCCAAATGATCAGAAAAGGTGTAGCCAGTGACAAAATACATTAATTAATTTGGGGTAGAAGAATGAAATGAAATACTACTCTTTTTTGGAGTCAGAAAGAAAAAAAACGGTGTTCGGAAAATACCTCTAGGATATTAGGCCAATAGTCCCAAGAAGTGTAGTGAGGGACAAAATGCATTTGTAGTGGAAGAATGACATGAAATTATACTCTTTGACAAAGAAAAAGACTGATATCGGGATCAGGGAATATGTGTAGGATTTAGGATTAGAGGTGTAGAGTAGACAACATAAATTTGTGACAGAAGAATGATATGAGATAGTACTCGTTTTTGAGTAGTTAGAAATGAAGACTTGTGTGTTGAGGATAGGTAAGGATTTAGGTTTTAAAAAATGGTTAGAAGAGTTGTGATGGGTGTCAAAATATATTTGATGGACGAATGAAATGAAAGAGTACTCTTTTTTGTAATAAGTCAGAAAAGACTGTGTTTGGAAAATATGCATAGGATTTAGGCCCCCAAGAAACTGGTCGAAGAGGGAGTAGTGAATACCAATGTACATTTATGTGGAAGAACGAAACAAGATAGTACAAAATAGTACTTACTCCTTGAGTAATCAGAAAGAAAAGACTTGGGTTTGGAAAATGCGCTGGGTCGAGCTCTCCAAAATGGTCGGAAAAAGTGTGTTCACTAACAAAATGCAATTGTGGTGAAAGAATGATAAAAGATAGTGCGTACTCTTTTTATTAAGGCTGAAAGAAAAGATTTGTGTTCGCAAAATAGGTATAGGATTTAGGCAAGTAGAGGTGCACAGAGAGAGAGAGAGAGAGAGAGAGAGAGAGAGAGAGAGAGAGAGAGAGAGAGAGAGAGGAGAGAGAGGAGGGGGGGGGGGGGACAAAATATACCAGCAGTGGAAGAATGCATTTTTTCTCTATTCCTGTTAGCATGACGTTGTGTTTATACTCTTTACAAAGTTTCGTTTCTATCTTATCTGCGTACAAAAAATATTTTGTTCAGTAAAAGCAAGACAGTAGATAGAACTCTGGTAAAAATAAATGTTAATAGTTTCTCGACCTTTAGGATTAAATGCTGACCTTTAAACAGTCACAAACAATCTTTTATTATTATTATTTTCCTACCGACCTCATTTCCCTTCTGTATCTACTAGTGTACGTGTGTGTGTGTGTGCCCGCGCGCGCGTGTGTATGTGTGTGTGTGTTATCTGCCTTCTGTCTGTCTGTCTGTCTCTCTCTGTCTCTCTGTCTGTCTGTCTGTCTGTCTGTCTGTCTGTCTGTCTGTCTGTCTGTCTGTCTCTCTCTCTCTCTCTCTCTCTCTCTCTCTCTCTCTCTCTCTCTCTCTCATCACACACACACACACACACACACACACACACACACACACACACACACACACACACCACACACACACACGGACAGAGCCAGAAACTGAGATTAAGACAGAGAAAAAAACCCAACAACAACAACAGACTGCACATCTCTCTTGTGTATATTAATAACTTCCTTTCGCTATCTCCTAATCATCCCTAGCACAAAGGCCCCACAGCATCTGTCTCTCTTCAAGATTTCTCACCAACAAAG
>CM060336.1:49889273-49891773 GCA_030674155.1 Stramonita haemastoma
GGAGAGATGAGAGAGGAGAGAGAGAGAAGACAGAGAGAAGAGACAGACGAGAAGAAGACGAAGAAGAGACAGAGAGAGAGAGAAGAGAAGGAGAGATGAGAGGAGAGAAGAAGAGAGAGAGTGAAGAGCAGACAGAAGACAGACAGAAAGACAGACAGACAGATAGACAGCAGACGAAGAGACAAAAACACACAGACAGATAGACAAGGACAGAGGAGGCAGAGACAGACAAAGAGAGATAGCAACAAACAGATAGACAGAAGACAAGACAAGAGAACGGTAAATGAGTAAGAGATTTCAATGTTCAGGCGATAGATAGATAGATAGATAGATAGATAGATAGATAGATAGATAGATAGATAGATAGATAGAAGTAGATGATAGATAGATAGAAGAAGAAGAAGAGTAGAAGATAGAGAGAGAGGACAGAGAGAGAGAGACAGAGAGAGAGAGAGACAGAGAGAAGAGAGGAGAGGAGAGAGAGGGAGAGAGAGAGAGAGAGAGAGAGAGAGAGAGAGAGAGAGAGAGAGAGAGACAGACAGACAGACAGACAGACAGACAGACAGACAGACAGACAGACAGACAGACAGACAGAGACAGAGAGAGAGACATAGAGAGACAGACAGAGAGACAGAGAGACAGAGACAGAGACAGAGACAGAGAGAGATTCTATCTTCCCGTGGTCTATTTCACTGTCGGTGCAAATGCTCATCTCGTTGTTCCTTTTGCCAACCCTACTCCCCTTAATCCCCATCTGACTCATCTATAGCCTACCTCAAACCAAAAAAGCAACAGCTAAACAAAACATAACAAAAATGAACCTTATTTTTTGGTCTGTTTGTCAGTCTCTCTATTTGCCTGTCTACCTGCCTGCCTGCCTGCCTGCCTGCCTGCCTGCCTGTCTGTCTGTCTGTCTATCTGCCTGTCTGCCTGCCGCTGTCTGTCTGTCTATCTGTCTGTCTGTCTGCCTGGCGGTTCGTGTGCATGCATAAACTTATTCTTGTCTTTCTGCCATGTATGAAGTACGTGTAGGATGGGGGCGACCGGTGGGGGTGGGGGGGGGGAGATGAGGTAAGTATGGTTTGTTTGCGTACCAATTTTGGAAATGCGGATGTGTGTGTGTGTGTGTGTGTGTGTGTGTGTGTGTGTGTGTGTGTGTGTGTGTGTGTGTGTGTGTGTGTGTGTGTCTGTCTGTCTGTCTGTCTGTGTCTGTCTGTCTGTCTGTCTGTCTGTCTGTCTCTTCATCTGATATCAACACTTTACTTGACCGAAATATTAAGCAGTGTAATTCTTTCTCACACACAAACACACATTCTCTTTATCTCTCCACTGCCCCCTCCCCCGCCCCTTAGCCGATATCAAATCTTCATTTGATCCAAAGATTGAGCAACATTTAATTCGACCAGCTTCGACCAAAGATAAAACCCAACAACACACCAAACCAAGAGAAAAATTAATCCCAATCACCTGGAAGAATCACACACACACACACACACACACACACACACACACACACACACACACACACCACACACACACACACACACACCACACACACACATTCCTTTTATACCCCGTCCTCATATCTTCTCAAATTGAGTAAAAAAAATTCCTGTCTATACTCTCACCCCCCCACCCACCCACCCCTCTCTCTCTCTCTCTCTCTCTCTCTCTCTCTCTCTCTCCTCTCTCTTCTCTCTCTCTCTCTCTTTGTTTTTTGTTTATGTTTTGATAGTCCATAATCGCGGCAAGGGCTGGATGAAAAAATACCATGTGAATGTTTAACGGTCACCCTTGAAAAATAAAGATTTTCATTCATTCATTCATTCATTCATTCATTCATTCATTCATTCATTCATTCAATCATTCATTCATTCAATCATTCATTCATTTATTCTTTCATTCATTCATTCTCTGTCTCTCTCTCTCTGTGTCTGTCTCTATCTCTGTCTGTCTATCTGTCCGTCTCTGTCTGTCTGTCTGTCTGTCTGTCTCTCTGTCTCTCTCTCTCTCTGTCTCTCTCTCTCTCTCTTCATATTTCTTCACAAACAAGACTTACACAGTTGATATGAGCGCGCAAGTGTTGTTGACCAAAAATTTTTTTTTAATCGATCAGCGTTATCTAGCCAAAAGAGAGAGAGAGACAGACAGACAGACAGACAGACAGAAGACAGACAGACAGACAGACAGACAGACAGTATGTAACCCGGCCTTCCTGAGGAGACTTCACCGAGGGTCAGGCCTGGAGATAAACTTCATCCTTCTGACAACACGGGGCCCTGTACACAATGGGCGAGGTGGAGGGACCCCACTCCGGGGTCCACACCAATCCCTGACCAAACAGCCACCACGAGGTGTAGGGGTGAGGAGAGAGGAACTAAAAGACGCAGCCAACCAACCAACCAACCAACCAACCGTCGTATCGGCAGGTGGTAGAGTAGAGACTGACCCGCTCCCAGGTGAATCGTTGAATTCCGTCGTCAGCCCCTTGTACTGTGGT
>CM060336.1:49896773-49906773 GCA_030674155.1 Stramonita haemastoma
TGTCAGGACTCTGTAGTCCCCTGCCACGTCCTCTAATGCAATTGGAGCCTTTAATTGTCAACGCGTTTTTCTGCCTCTCTCCCTCCTTCCCTTCCCCCCTGCCCTCGTTCCCCTGCCCTATGCCTTGGGCTTATTGCCCTTGTCTTGTTGCGCTTGCCTTGCTTGCTTGCCGTGGCCTTGCTTGCTTGCCTGGCTTGGCCTGGCTGGCTTGGTTTGCTTGGTTGTTTAGCTTGGCTTGCCTTGCTTGGTTTGCTTGCCTTGGTTTTGCTTGCCTTGGTTTGCTTGCTTTGGTTTGCGCTTGCTTGGTTTTGCTTGGCTTGGCTTGCCTTGGTTTGCTTTGTTGGTCCTTGCTGTTTTGCTTGGCTTGGTTTGGCTTGCTTGGCTTGGCTTGGTTGGCCTTGTCTTGGTTTGGTTTGGCTTGGCTTGGTTTGGTTTGGCTTTTGGCTTGGTTGGTTTGGTTGGTGGCTTTTGGTTTGCTTTGGCTTGCTGTTTGCCTTGGCTTGGTTTGGCTTGGCTTGGTTTGCCTTGGCTTGGTTTGGCTTGGTTTGCGTTTGGCTTTTGGTTTGCCTTGGTTTGGTTTGCCTCGGTTTGGTTTGGCTTGGTTTGGTTTGCCTTGGTTTGGTTTGGTTTGGTTTGGTTTGGCTTGCCTTGTCCTTGCCTTGTTTTGCCTTGTCTTGGTATGGTTTGGTTTGGCTTGGCTTGGCTTGGCTTGGCTTGGCTTGGCTTGGTTTGGTTTGGTTTGGTTTGGTTTCGCTTGGCTTGGCTTGCTTTGGCTGTGCATTCTTTCTTTCATTCTCTCTGTAGTGTGTGTGTGCGTGCGTGCTGTGTGTGTGCGTACGTGTGGTGTGTGTGTTGTTTTGTGTGTGTGTGGTGTGTGTGTGTGTGTGAGTGTGTGTGCGCGCGTGTGTATGTGTTTGTGTGGTCTGTGTGTGCGTGTCTGCGTGTGTGTAGCGAGTATTTATGTGCGTGTGTGTATGCACATATGCATGTACGTGTGTGTTTTCTAGTGTATCTACACTCGTGTATGTGCTTGCGCGCGTGTGTGTGTGCATAGGCACGAGCACACATTTGTACGTGTGTTCATAAGTACGCATCTGTAAGCGTGATACCTTCAGATTAACGTCTATTCACATCTAGTGATTGAAAAGAAGTCTGTATGCGTGTGCCTGCGCGCTTTTGCGCGTGTTTGTGAGGGCAGCGGAGGAGGGACAGGGTTAATTGTGTGGGCACAGCAGAAACTGGGTGGGGGCAGGTGGCTAGGGTCCCACTCTTGAAGATTTGAACAGAAAATGGCTGATCAGCGTTTGTGTGTGTGTGTGTATGTGTGTGCGCGCGCGCGCGTGTGTGTGTGTGTGTGTGTGTGTGTGTGTGTGTGTGTGTGTGTGTATGTGTGTGCGGTGTGTGTGTGTGTGTGTGTGTGTGTGTGTGTGTGTGTGATCAAGCTCCTTGATTCAGTCTTCGCTAGAGAGAGAGAGAGAGAGAGAGAGAGAGAGAGAGGAGAGAGAGAGAGAGAGAGGAGAGAGAGAGAGGACAGAGAGAGACAGAGAGGAGACAGAGAGAGACGAGAGAGACAGAGGAGACAGAGAGAGACAGAGAGAGATAGACAGAGACAGAGAGAGAGGAAGGCTGCAAGAGAGAAAGGGAGAAAAAGAAGGGACGACAGAAAGAAAGAAAGAAAACAAAACAAAATAGAAAAAAGAAGAAAAGACAGACAGAGAGAAACCGACAGAAAGAATTAAAAAAAAGAAATGAAGGAAGAAAGAGAGAAATAAAAAAAGACAGACAGAGGGGAGACGAGGAGGCAAGGAAAGAAAGGAAAGGAATAAACAAAGAACAGACAAAAAAAAAAAAAGGATGACAGATTGATACAAAGAAAAAAGCTCAGAAAGAGAGATAAAAGCAAAGCAAAGAAGAAAAAACTGAAAAGAAAAACAAATCTAAAAAAAGAGAAAAAGAAACAAAGACAGTGAAGGAAAAGTAGAAAAAAAAGAGAGAAAGATAGGACAGAAGGCAGGAAAGGTAAGCATGAAACAAATTTTTTTAAAAGAAAATAAACATATCAAAAGATATAAACATACAAAGGAAACAGAAGAGAAAACAACTACAAGAAATAACGGAAGGTAAACATCAAAACATGGTAACTAAAAGACAGGAACGGGAAAAAAATAACAAAAAAACCCCAAACGAAAACAAAACATAACCCCCCCCAAAAAAAAAAACAACAACAAAAAACCGACACCCCCCTCTATAAAAAACAACAAAAAACAAAAAACAATTAACTCCAACAGGAACAAACAACCTCCTCCCCCCCCCCCCCAACCAAAATGAACAACGAATAGAATGTAACGGGAAAAGTCACGAATAGACAAGATTGGCAGAAGAAAAAAAAATCAATTTCAAAGCAAAAACAAAGGAAACAAATTAAAGAAATGACGTAAATGGTAAAAAAAAAAAAATTCAGAAACCAGCAAAACAAGAGTTTGTTTTTTTAAAACGACAGAAATAAAACATAGAACAATGACAAACAAGAAAGAATGATAGAACACAGCTGTACAAAGGCGGAAAAAAAAGAAAGGAAGGGAGAAAGAAGAACAGAGAAAAGAAAAAGAAAATTATAAAAATGAAAACAAAGATTAGACAGACGAAAAAAAAAGCAATACGGTAAAAAGAAGCAAAGATAAGAAGACACACAGGCAGGAAGACTGGAAGACAGATAGACATGAACAGGGAGAGAGAGAGAGAGAGAGAGAGAGAGAGAGAGAGAAGAGAGAGAGAGAGAGAGAGGAGAGAGAGAGAGAGAGAGAGAGAGAGAGAGAGAGAGGAGAGAGAGAGGAGAGAACGAAAGAACTCACACACACACACACGCCACACACACACGCACGCACGCACGCACACACACATACCACACACACACACACACACACACACACACACACACACACACACACACACACATCAAGCTGGACAGACACACTCACAGAATGTCTTTTACAAGTAATGAAGAAGTGTATGTGGTCCGCTTTTTTGAAAGATGATATCTACCTTCTCTTTGATAAAGACTGGGATTTCGATCCATAGTTTTGCTACCAGTAAAAAACAGGATGATGACATAAAAAGGTGGGTTCTTGGACAAGGAATATGAACGCTACTTTGTTACGAATAGTTTTAACAGGGAACCTCGAAGAGAGGAGAGAGAGAGAGAGAGAGAGAGAGAAGAGAGAGAGAGAGAGAGAGAGAGAGAGAGAGAGAGAGGAGAGAAGAGAGAGAGGAGAGAGGAGAGAGAGGAGAGAGAGAGAGAGAGAGAGAGAGAGAGAGAAGACAGAGAAACAGAGAGACAGAGAGAAGAGAGAGAGAGAAACAGAAGAACAGAGAGAGAGAACAGAAACAGACAGACAGAGACAGACAGACAGAAGACAGAGAGAGAAACAGACAGACAGACACACACACAACACAGACACAGACAGAGACACAGGCAGACAGAGACAGAGAGACAGAGAGAGAGAAAGAACGAAAGAACGAAAGAGCAGAACAGAACAGCTAACTACCTAGACTGCTGTGTCCCTGTTTTTTCCGTGGTGAATTATTGACACTGTCCTGCTGGTACCCGTTCCGCTCTCTTCATTCTTTCCTTCTGCCACTGATGGACACCTCACTTATTTATTCCTCGCCAAAACAAAACTGTGCAGTTTTCCAAATGGAATGATTATTTATTTGCACTTGAAACTATTCATTCTTTTTCCTGTGAAAGTGAGTGACACTTTATCTATGTGTTTGTACGAAAGCTTAGTTATTTATCTTTTGTTGTTGAATGGTATATTTTTTAATATTTGGATCTGAAACAATTCGTTCTCTTACTTTGTGAGTTATTGACAGCTTATTTATTCATACTAGCACTATTCATCTTTTTATATTGATGTAGGAAAGTGATAATTTACCCATTTTTGAGTAGTAAAACAAAAAATATCTAGATCTATATTTTTTATTAAATGCGTATGTATTTGTACTTAATATTTTATTTTTAGTTAAATCAAGTGTTTATACCTATGCATTTATACTTGAAAATGTTATTTTATTCTCTTATTTTGCGAGTAGTTAAATCAAATGTTTACATCTCTGTATTTGTACTTGAAAGTTATTCTCTTATTATGATGAGAAGTTAAAGAGTTTATTCATTTATACTTGAAACTATTTATTTGACTATTTTGGAATTGATTAATTGCAATCTAGCTCTTTATTTGTACTGTAAAACAAAGCATTTTTCTTTTAGGTAACTGAACGTTTATCTAGTGTCCGTTTATTTGTACTTGAAATGATCCATTCGTTGATTTTGTCAGTCATTTACAGTTTATTCATCCTTACCGAAAACTGTTCATATCTTTTATTTTGTATGTGATTGACAGTTTAATTTGTTTCTACTGAAACCAAATTTTTTTTAGTGTTGCATCTTAATGACTATTTATTTGTACTAAAAATTGTTCGTTCTTTTATTCAATAAAAAAGTAATTCACCGGTTATTCATTTATAGAAGCTTGAAATTATTCATTCTTGTATTTTATCAAATGAACTGGCAGTTTAATCTAATTGTTTGCACGCGAAACTATTTATCATTTTATTTTCTAAGCAACTGATATTCATTCATTTATCTGTACTTGATCAAATAGAAACTATCTATTTTTGCAACTGAATGTATTGTGCTTGAAACTAATCGTTCTTTTATGATGTAAGTAAATGATAGCCGCTTTATTAGTTTGCGCTTGAAATTATTTGTCTAAAAGTAACACACACACACACACACACACACAAAATATATATATATATATATATATATAAGAGAGAGAGAGAGAGAGAAGAGAGAGAGAGAGAGAGAGAAGATGAGAGAGAGAGAGAGAGAGAAGATGAGAGAAGAGAGAGAGAGAGAAGAGAGAAGAGAGAGAGACTGACCGTTTATTTATTTGTACAAAGACAAAACTTTGTTATTGCAGCTGACAGTATATCTATTGGAAACTACCTGTCGGTGAGTTAAAATACCAGAACTATAAACTTTGTATCTTTTTGTTTTTTAAGGAATGACATTTTGTTTGATATTTGTCAGAAGTGAAAGCTCTTTTCTTTTTTTCTTTTTTTTTATTTTTGAATAAAGAAACAAGCTGTTTCCTTCTTTCTCTCACAAATTCAATCGAACAGAATGCTCTCTTTTTTCGTATTGCAAGTACTTGGCAGTCTATTTATTTGCAACGAAACTATTTGTTCCTTACTTAAAGCAAATTTTATTGACAGTTTAAAATTTGTCTATTTACTCATTTATTTATCATGTTTTAAAATACTTTGTCTATTTACTCATTTATTTATCATTTTTTAAAAATACTAGCTCTGTCCTTTTTTTAAATCTTGATGCAAAATATTTGTACAAAAACTTGTTACACTTTTATTTGCAGCTGCTGCAAGATTGACGTACAGAGATTGATTTATTTATAAGTAATTAAGAATTATGTTGGCTATTTTTGCGCTGGTGATCGAGGCAAATAATGACTACGTTTGTTTTATTTCTTCAGTTGTGGCTGCAAATCCAGGTTCCTTTTTTATCATGCAGAAAAATCCCATCAGTGCTGTTCTGTTTTTAATAGACATAGCATTCTTCACTTTTTAAAAAAATCATAGGGAATACATAACTTTATATTATTATTATCATTATTTTAAAGGCATAAAGAGCAGATAAAAAACACAAGTTAATTGTTTGCTTTAAGAAGGCACACACGCAAGCACGCACACATGCGCGCACGCGCGCGCGCACACACACACACACAGAGTCACCACACACACGAGTCACACACACACAATCACACACACACACACACACACACACACACACACACACACACACACACACACACACACACACACACACACACACACACACAAAGAAGATAAAGGATAAATTCAAGGGAAAGAAACAAGACAACTAAAAGCGAAACGTCCTTTTCAACAACAAAAAAGAAACCCCACCAAAAAACCACAACAGCCCAAAATGACCGAGTCGCCGGTGGGTTTTAAATGGCTGGAGAGAGGTCGAGCAATTTCCTTAGAGAACAGGGGGAGAGAATCCTGAGCTAAGTAATGCAAATGGACAGTGGGCATGGGATTTCCACTAAAAGCATTTTGCTTTAAGAGCGTGAGCGTCGACAGAGCAAGGAGGGGAGCGAACATGATGGTGTGTACAAGCCGACACAAGGCAAGGCCTTTTGTGGGGAGTTCAACTTTACAGTTTCAAGATGTTCTTCCAAAGGATTGACAAGTCACACATTTAAAAAAAAAAAAGGATTTGGTTTCAATTATTGTTTAATTCTTTCCGTAAAGCTTGAAAATGGGATTTGGGTTTTAATTTTTTTTTGTTTTTACCCTGAACAAGACTTAAGAGTTTGACATGAAAATTTAATGCGAGAGCAATGATCGGCTTGTATTTTTCTGTAATAGATTAGCGAAATTATGTTTAAAACATGGGGTTGTGCCATCACAATGAAAGTGTTCCATTCTCTGTAGTTATTGCGCTTTGCTTGGTGTTGGTGAAAAAGGAAATTTTGAAATAAATTTTGAAAAGAAGTTTCACGCCCAAGTCGGATGTGCTGGGCCTGACTTGTCAGAGCTTAATGGCAGCAAAACGCATTTTCACGTATATGACAATTAAAAAGTTCTTCAACAACCTTTTACAGAGTTTGTGATGATATCAGAAATAAGCGAGCAAGTCGAATATTATCATATGACGATAATGATATAGATCTAGACGATAATGATGATAACGATGAAGTTGGAGATGTGGACCATGATGCACGTTTAAAAATATGGCAAATTTATTTTGTTTTTTGAATAGGATGGTGAGAAACAAGATGACGGCATTGACAATTCACTCCACACAAATCAATAAGTAACTAAATAGAATAAAAGTAAAAACAACAACAACAACAACAACAACAAAAACCCAAACACACACACAAAATATAAAGAACACCCCCCCTCCAAATAATCACCATCAAAACCTTTTTTCATAAATTGATAACCCATCCACTCTTTTACAACTAGGCACGGCTGATCAGCAGCAGGAGAAATGAAGCAATCCATCCACACGGCCAAAGGGGCAGCACTGTGCACTGTGATCGTGCGGCAAGGGAGGGAAGCGTGGCTGGTGAAAGAGCGGATTTTCTCCCCAAGCATCAGTACTGACACTACCTTGGTGAGGATGGGGCCTGTTTGTTTCTACCGTCTCATTATTAAAAACATTATAGGTACGGTTCCGAGACTGATGGTTAATTAAGTCTTCGGAAATGCAACAACAATGATAACAACATGGGAGTGGTAGTAAAATACGGACGGTATGGTGACAGAAATGGTGATGACTCAGTCTCTGATATAATCAGGCAATATTACAGAAACGGATTTGAGGCACCCCTCCCAAAAAACAAGCAAAAAACAAACAAAAACAAACAAACAAACAAACAAAAAACAACACCCTCCAAAAAACAAACAAAAAACCCAACCAAAACGAAACCAAAACAACAACCCAACCCAAATCCACACAAGCAACAAAACAACCAAAAAACCCCAACCAAACAACCCCCCCCCCCCCCACCTCCCAACCAACCAAAAAGCAAAAGATCAAAACGAAACAAGCTATCAGCGAAACAAAATAAACAAATCCTTCAGGAGAGACTGACCCATGCAGACGGGCACAGCTGACCAACAACAACACACAGGCAGCTGACTGACCCAACTTCTGCAGCGCTCGTCCACACACAGCCCGCTTTTCGTAAAAGTAGGCCATTGTGTGCCAGTGGGAACAGATGACAAGATTTACAAAACCGCATTACACATAGGGACTGATGTAAAAAAGAAAGTGCTTATTCCATTATCCGGATAAAAGAATAAATAAATGATATACAATAATAATAATAATAATAATAATAATATAATAATAATATAATAAATAATAATAATAAATAATAATAATAAAATAATAATAATAATAATAATAATAATAAAATAAAAAAGTAGCAGCAGTGGCAGCGGCACTTTGCCCTGTGCTGGTGATGCCGGAGAGGTAACGTGAGATAAGCGGCCTGTGCTCCCTCCCTCCCTCCCTCCCGCATCCAGTTCCACATCAAAGACTTGTGCTGCTTCATGCCATGCCACGCGGCCCAAGCACCTTCATAAAATCCTCAGGACCAAATAAGATTTCCTTCCTCCCTCCCCCCCCCCCTCCATTACTTTTCTTCATTCTCCCACCAACTGATTGATCCTTCCCCCCCCTCCCCCTCCCTGCACTTTCTACTGTTTTTGTGTTACATATTAAAAAGTGTCAGTTATGTGCAGCAAGAGTTGCAAATAAGTTGCCTGTGTCTAGTTTTCGAGTCCAAAGCTGGGGAGTGCTGTTCCAGATAGAGTAGTATCAATGAGAATGAGTTTTAAAGACTGAAATGTGCACGGTTGGTATGTTAAAAAAAAAAACCTGCAATTTGAAGTATTAATATCATAGTATAGAAAAAAGACTTCACTGGTTAAAAACAACAAACACAATGACAATATTTAGGAAAATGTAAGTTGTCGTTAATATATGTTTAAATTGGTTCTGCCATCTAAAGAAGATATTTTAAAAACTGAGTCTCAATTTTAGCTGTTATGAAGCAGTATCTGTAAGTTTGTGCTCAATATCACACGAAGTGTATTGTCTACTGCTCATCGGTAATCTATGCACATTTCAAGCTTATCTTCCTGTCCACTGCTTTTGTTTGTAATATTTGATTTGTGTAGTGTCTACTTTGTATTTCGTTTGGGGATTCTTTGAGGTATAATACTAATGGTTCGTTTGCTGTTCGTTCACTCAAAAAAATGGATGCTTTTGAGTGCGATGGCATTTGTGTAGCGTCTGCTTTGTGTTTCGTGTGGGGATTCTTCTGCGTATATAACAGCATCAGTTCGTTTGCTTTCTGTTCACTCAGCGGACATCAAAGATACACATCTAAATGATGGGCTCTCAACTGAAAAAACAGACAGCTGTGACCTTAATGACTGCTGGGATGAACACCCATGGACAGTTCAAAGGCTCTTTCAGGCAGAGACTTTGATACGGGGACGGGTAGTCTGGTGGTTAGAACGTTGTGCATTGAGCTCGTGATCTTACGGCCCGGGTTCCAGCCACCATAGAGACGCCCCCGTTCAGGATGATTTTTTTTTCTGGAGTTAACATAAGTGCCAACTCCACTTCATCCCAAAATCTTTTAGATGTGTGCGAACGCGTGCGGACCATCTTGAATACACAGTTAAAAACTGTTCCACTTTTCTGAATATTAGGCCATTAAAATTTCTGCGCCGGTGGGAACGGATGACAAAATTTCAAAACCGCATGCCCACGAGGACTGGATTCAGAAAAGCACTTGAGTGCTTATTGCATGACCCTCAAAATAAAAGACGGAATGAATAAGTAGTGTACAGACGCTCCCTAAAAGCTTTCTCTGAAGGTGTTGCAGATTTCTTTAAAACAGATTTCTCACAAACCCATAATACATTTTACAAGCAAGGAAGTCAAGAGATTTACAGGAAGAAAGGCAGAAAAGAGAGAATCAGAGCAAAATGACGGAAAATCAACAAAACACACAGACGAAGAAAAGGAGACGGGAAAAAAGAATGGTAGACAAAACCAGAAAATTCCACACAGTGTGTGACTCATGTAAATTATCATGTGTAGTTATATGTAATGCTTATTTACTACTGTAAACACTTCTGTTTTATGTGATCAGTGTACTGTGTTAATTATTTTTTTATTTTCTTATCGAATTGATATGTTAACTTACGCCTGTCCATAGCAAAGCTATACATCCACCAGTCTGTTGTGCACTTTAAACTTCCTCAGCCTCACTTTACAACCAGCTTCTGTGTTCTCAAATCTGCGTTCTCTCCCTAACGTATTCAGCTATCCACAAAACGAAACTTCAACCAAACAAACTCGACTTTA
>CM060336.1:49911773-49914273 GCA_030674155.1 Stramonita haemastoma
TGGAGAAATGAAATGATGATGATGATGATGATGATGATGATGATGAGATGATGATGATGATGATGATGAGATGATGATGTTGATGATGATGATGATGATAGATGATGATGATGATGATGACGACAAACGACGACGACGACGACGACGGACGACGACGACGACGATGATGATGATGATGACGACGACGACCTCGACGACAATAATAGTAATAAAAATAATTTTTTAAATGTATAATGATAACACCTTATTTTTTTGGCTGTTCATCATGCTGTTCATGCGTTGTGATGATCGCGCACCAACGCTCACCACCTATCTACCACCCCGAAAACTAAATCAATCACACTGCCTCGAAACGAGTTAAGGGACAAACCAAGCCAAGCACAACTCAAGCCCAAGCCAAAGCCAGGTCAAACCAAGCCATCAAGTCAATCCAAGCCAAGCCAAAGCTAAGCCAAAGCCAAGTCCAGTCCGGTCAAAGTCAAGTCAAATGAAAAACATCAGATCGACCTCTAAGGTCCAGAATGGCTCCATACAGTATCACCCTACCCTCACACAATGGCCAGACCTACTCGGGCAAATGGACCCTAAGAGGCGTAAGGCGAAAGGAGGGCCATCACGTCCACTTTGGGTCCATCTGGGGTCTCGGCTTCAGGATCCGACACAGACCCGGGGAATAAAAGATGATTGTGGCTGATTGTTGTCAGCAGAGAAAAGGAAGGAAGGAAGGAAGAGGGAGAGAAGAAAAGAGAGAAGTAGCCGTGTAGAATTAAGAACAAAAAACGTGGGGTTGTAAGGGGTTGGAAAGAAGTCTGGTAAGTAAGTAGGAGAGAAGAGGAGACACGAAAGATACTCGGGGCTATTGTTGCGCCAGTGGCTTCTCCTAACGAAACCAATATCAATTAAGCAGTCATTAGATAATCAATGAATGACACAATGAAGGCATCAAATCGTACTATATCCCTGGTAGGAATGCAGCTGCCCTTAATCTCATCATTGGTGAACCTCGAAGCTCCAGCTGTAAAACGAAACGAAAACCATACCATCGTTCCCTCTTTCACACACTCATTCACTCATTCCCTTCATTCATTCAACACAACAATCATATCAAGGTTTCAGCACCACACCATCACAAAAGGTGTTTTGCTAAAGCAGAAATCAAATCATGCTTTTTAATCTCACGCTCTGATAACTATACGGATAGGTGGTCTGAGGTAACACACCTGCCTAGAAAGCGAAAAGTCCAGGTTTGATCCATGTTTGCACCCGAAACTTTCCCCCATCCACTAGACGGTGAGTGGTAGTCTGTGTGTAGTCTTTCGGGTAAGATGAAAACCCAAGGTGCAATACGCATTTAGCGGATGTAAAAGAACCCGCGGCAACAAGAGAGTTGTCCCTGGTAAAATTATGTGGAGAAAAGAAGATAGTAGCAGTAGCAGCACAGCAGCGGCGGCGACGGCGGGTAGTACAGGCGTAGTAGTAGTAGAATAGTAGTATAGATAGCTAGTAGTAGTAGTAGTATAGTAGTAGTAGTAGTAGTAGTAGTAGTATGTAGTAGTAGTAGTAGTAGTAGTAGTAGCTAGGAGCAGAGCAGATAGAAGCAGCAGCAGCAGCAGCAGCACTAGTAAAAGTAAAAATAAAATTAATGGTAGTGTGTTGTTGTAGTATGTATGTATGTATGTATGTATGTATGTATGTATTATGTATGTATGTATGTATGTATGTATGTATGTATGTATGTATGTATAGTATGTATGTATGTATGTAGTGTGTGTGCGAGCGTGTGGCATGCGCCGCGCAGTGGTCTCATGCCTTCCTGTGTCTCCCCGACTTACAACCCCCCCCCCCTCCTCCTCCCTTCCTCAGCATAGTCAGGCAGCACACTCGCTACAACCCAGCCCTGATTCCCAGGAGAGCCTCATCAGTCACTAGTGATCTGTGTCAGGTCACACTTCCAACCTGGGGCTATGGAAATAAAAAAAAGATGATCTCCCAGTCATGGGATTTTCAAATGAAAAAGAGATGGAGGATCATGGGAGAGATGAAGAATGAAGAGAGAGAGAGGAGAGAGGAATAAGAGAGAAGAAGAAGAAAAAGAGAGAGACAGAAGAAGCAGAGACAGAGAAGAGAGCGCAGGAAAAAGAGAGGAGGAGAGAAGGAGAGGACAAGGAGAGACGAGAGACGAAGAGAGAAGAGAGAGAAAAGAGAGGAAGAGAAAGAGAGAAAGAGGAAGAAGAGAGAGAGAGAGAAGAAGAGAGAAGAGAGAAGAGACGAGAGAAGAAGAGAAGAGAGAGAAGAGAAAAGAGAAGAAGAAGAAGAGAAGAGAGAGAAGAGAGACTAAAGTGACGAACAAAACAGAAGAGACAAAACAAGACAGAAAACTACGATGACCGAAGAAAAAGAAGAAAGAAAGAAGAAGAAGAAGAAGAAGAAGAAGAAGAAGAAGAAGAAGAAAAAGAAGAAGAAGAAGAAGAAGAAGAAAGAAGAAGAAGAAGAAGGAAGA
>CM060336.1:49920985-49933485 GCA_030674155.1 Stramonita haemastoma
ACCAACGAATTACTTCATTAAATTGGGAAGTTGCAATACGTTCTTTTTTTTTTATTAAGCAATTACAATTTAAATTTGAGAGAATATTCATCTATTAAGCTTTGTTTATTTTAGTTCACGGATCATTGGAATAAGTATCATTTGCTTTTTCTTACAGCCAGGTCTCCGTTTTGTGTGTGGATTTGTTAGATATTGTCGTTCTGGCACAAAATGGTCTACTCCTCTCTCTCTCTCTCTCTCTCTCTCTCTTTTCCTCCCCTCTCTCTCTCTCTCTCTCTGTATAATTATATATTTATATATACACTATATATATGTATATATAACACGATATATATATGTACATATATAATTTATATATATATATATATTATATATACACCCACGCATACACACATATGTAAATATATATATGGATATATATGTATATATATATATTATTATATATAATATATATATATATATTTTATATATATATATATATATATTATAAGTCTGCACTTTTAAAATCAAAAATAAATTCTACTAAAGCCATTCCTGATTATACAGACCCCAAAAAATCAAACCTACAGTATTTTGACAGACAAAATTATTCTCCTGCTCCACAGACAGAAACATCACAACCCGGCCCACTCGACTATAGCCAGCCTAGTTTCCAATCAGTCCAAAAAAACAATCACGTAACCACGAGATGAACATCCCATATACGCCAACCACAATCAACCACAAAACTCTCTTTACAGATGCTTCGCAAACTACATAGCCTAATGCGCAATATCAAAAAAAAGGAAGAAAAATGACAGTGAAAGATGATCTTGGAAAACAGGAATGGAACGAATCTGCAGAGAGAAAATAAAAGGCGGTTTAAAACTTATAAAATTATTGAGGAAGAAATGATTAGTTTTCTGTGCTTAATCCAAATATTTGGATGAGAGGGGAGGTCAGAAGATTTGAACAGGGGAAAGGATCAATTCAGGCAAATTATAAGACAAACATTGCCGAGTAAACAACGAGTGAAATCATTAGCTCACAGAGAGACACCCAGCCGCGTTCTTTCTGTCTTTTTTCTTCTTTGTTAATTACTGTTGTCATTATTTTCGTTGTCATCGTCACTACTACAATCACAATTATCATTTTCGTCGTCGTCATCGTCATTGTTGTTTTTGTTTATAATGAACATCATGATCACGAACATTGTCGTTGTCGTCGTCGTTGCTGTCTATCATTACTGTGTATTCCGGGGTTTTTTTGCATCATAATCATCTTGGCCATCATCATTACCATCACCATCATCGTCATCATCATCGTCGTCATCGTCATCACCATCATCATCATCACTGTTGCCGTCCCTATCTCACCACCACCAATCACATCGTTTGCTATCGCTGTCTACATCATCATCACCATCATCATCGCCATCATCATCATCAACATCATCATCATCGCCATCGCAGTCATCCTTATCCTCACTGTTGTTATTCAAGTCATTAGGCTGTTATTGCTGCTGTCAGCTGTGGTTGTTCTTGTTGTTGTGATTGGCCGTTATTTCGCTTTATTGTTGTGTGGTTCATGTTGGCACATATTATTCTGTCTGATGTGCGGTTAAATGGAAGGGGGAAGGGAGGGGGGATGGACGCTTGTCCTCACACATCGCTGATTGCCGACATTGAAACAACCCATAGAGCTCTACGTTTAAGTGTCGTCAGGGTAAAGACAGGGGGAGAAGGAAAGAAGGAAAGAAGAGCACGCATGCACACACAACATGCACACGCCGTGCACGAACACACACATACAGACATGCACGCGCGCGCGCACACACACACATACACCCATGAACACACACACACACTCATATATATATATATATATTTATATTATTATATAAATATATATATATATATATTATATATTATATATATCATATATATATATATGCACGCACGCACGCACAAACACAAACACACATACACTAAAGAACCAAGCGCACACACACACATGCATCTACCCACACGCACATATGTACCTATCCCACTGGCCTCTCTCTCTCTCTCGCTCTCTCTCTCTCTCATTGACTATCTCTCGCTGACTCTCTGTCTGTCTGTCTGTCTGTGTGTGTGTGTGTGTGTGTGTGTGTGTGTGTGTGTGTGTGTGTTGTGTGTGTGTGTGTGTGTGTGTGTGTGTGTGTGTGTGTGTGTGTGTTGTGTTGTATCTCCCTCTCTCTCTCTCTGCCTTCATTCTCTCTTCTCCCTCCCTCTGTCCACAACCTCTCTTTCTCACTCTCTCTGACCCTCTTTCTCTCTTTCCCCCTGCTCTCTCTCTCTCCCTATCTCCCTGTTGTCTGTCTCTCTCTTGTCTCTCTCTCTCTGTCTCTCTCTCTCTCCCCTCTCTCTTCTCACTCAGTCTGTTATCTCTCTTTTCTCTCTCCCCCCCAATCTCTCTCTCACGGGTGATGCCACTCAGCTAATGAAGGAAAACAAACGCTGTGGGCCCAAAACAAATTAGGGAGCGTTCCCAGGCAGGATAATGGGTTCCCTTTCACCACAAGCAGGAAACTAAATCCAAAAAATGAAGCGTGCTCATTTTTGAGGGCTATGAAAATTTTCAATTCAAACGTTTTAATCAGGAAATAAACCATTGTTGGGCCGGGAGAGCGATTTGTGACGAAAATGTTCTGGTGGAAAAGAACAGAGAGGAGAGAGAGATAAAGAGATAAAGAGAGAGAGAGGTAGACAGACAGACAGACAAAGAGACAGAGACAGAGACAGATATAGAGAGACAGAGACAGAGAAAAGAGAGAGAGAGAGAGAGAGAGGAAGAGAGAGAGAGAGAGAGAGAGAGAGAGAGAGAGACAGACAGACAGACAGGACAGAGAAGCAGACAGACAGACAGACAAAGAGACAGAGACAGAGACAGACATAGAGAGAAGAGACAGAGAACAAGACAGAGAGAGAGACAGACAGAAGACAGAGATGGAGAGAGAGAGTGAGAGAGAGGAGAAGGGAGAGACAGACAGGACAGACGACAGACAGACAGACAGACAGACAGAGAGGAGAGGAGAGAGAGGAGAGAGAGAGAGAGAGAGAGAGAGAGAGAGAGAGAGAGAGAAGAGAAGAGAGAGAGAGAGAGATGAGAGAGTAAAAGAGAAGAGAGAGAAAAGAGAGAGAGGAGAAAAAAGATGAGAAGAGCGAGATAGAGGGGGGGAGAGAGAGAGAGAGAGAGAGAATTTTGGGGGGGGTTATTGTTCAAAGCGCTAAAAAAAACCAGGAAAAGATTATTGTTTCAAACGCTATATTCTTTAATTTGGCTAAGTCGATTGTGAAGTCGCTATTTTCTTTTTTCTCGTTTTTTTTTGTTTTTTGTTGCTTCTTCACATATAAAAACTTTTTTGTTTTTCTTTCTTTCTGTCTCCCTGTCTGTCTGTCTGTCTGCTCTGACTGTTTCTGTCTTGTCATTTTTGTTATTTTTGTCTATGTATCTATCTCCCCTCTCTTTCTTGCCTCTCCTCTGTTTTTCCCTCTGCTACCCCACCCCCCTTCTCTCTCTTATCGATCTGCCTCTCTTCTGTGTTCTCTGTCTCTGTCTCCCCCTCTCTCTCTTTTAAACACCACACAACACAGACACAAAATTAAATATATATTTTATACAAATATTATAAATATTAATATTATAATATTATATATATATTACATATATTTTATATCCTTTCCTCTCTCCTCTCTTTCTGGTCTGTCTGTCTTTCTGTCTGTCTCTCTCTGTTCTGTCTCTCTGTCTCTGTCTCTCTCGTCTCTCTCTCTCACTCTCGGGGTTGGTCACGAGACGCGAAGCGGACGGGGCGTACATTTTCTGTGAGCTACAGTAAAACTGTAATTCATACAAAAATGCCAGTTTACTGGACTTCCAGGGCTGTGGGAGGACCCTTAGGCGCCCTGCTGACTGACAATGCAGTCTCCAGTGGAAAGTGGAGGAGAAGGGGGGACAGCGTGGTTTTTGTCTTGCGATTTTAAACCAGTGGACACGCAGTGTCAACCACATGCGGATCCAACATGAAATCGCAAAACAAAACAAATTGGGAAAAAATCCAAACCCCCAAACCCGCAGGGATTTGGAACCTCCCCAAAAAGATAAGAGAAGCAGCAATGTTGTGTGTGAAAGTGACTTTGTCTTCAGTGCCTCGCCCACCTAAAAAAGTGTAGACAGCAGAAAGCACATGCGCAGATACGCAAGGTGGACCTACCAAACACAACACAGGACTCAACACAAAAAAATCAGTTAGTTGTATCATCGGTTGATTTAGAACCCCGTGTATGTCTGATTTTGTAGTGACTGTGCTTGATATGTGTGTTTTGCAGCCTGAAGTGAACGATGAAAATTTTGTTGGTGCTCGACAAAGGAAATGTCAAACAGTATGTGGCAAACTTAACTGAAAAGATCCTACAAAAAGGCTGAGACAGACAAAAAAATACACACTTTAGAAAATCTGTCTAAAATCTTTTAGATGGTGAGAAATTGTGACCTGTGGTCGATGACATTTTTGTCCCAGTACGCTCAAAACCAGACACTGAGCCATATGTGTGTATGGTTTGTCAAACAGCAGAAAAAAATGTAAAAGGGAGCTGTTTCAAATCCCCAGTTTGCGGATGGAACGAATCCAGAACACACAAACACACGGAGACCCTATCGCGGTTCAAGGGCTTGGCGACCTTAGAGAATATTACATCACTTTCTTGGCTAGCTAGGCGAGGGTTTTGTGACAAGACTGAGAAAAAAGGCTCGGTAGCCGTAACAAAACCGGATTTAAAAAGTGTCGTGTTCCGATGTACTTTTACAAAATCAATGCTGTGGTTTCCATGGCATGGAATGGTTTGTGTGTAGCTTAAAGCAATTATTCGTTATCGTTATTCGGCAACCCCTTCTGTATGGGCCATGGCCTTTTTTCATGAATAAACCTTTCGAGTTCGAGTTCGAGTTCGAGTTCTCTCTCACTTCTCTCTCTCTCTTTCTCCCTCCCCCCCCTCCCCCCCCTCTTCCCCTTTTCTCTCTCTCATTTTCCTGTCATTTTGTCGGTCTTTTTGTTTTTTTTCATCTTGTACATTGTTTTCTGCCCTTCTTGTGGCCTAATTGTCTTTCCTTGCACCCTCCCCTTCCTTACTGTTTTCTTTATTCTTTTCTGTATGTATTTCTTTTTTTTTGCAGGGGGGGGGGGGGGGGAGATGGGTTTTTTGTGTGCTGATTTCCATCTTAGATTTGTTGAATACTTCTTTCGCTTAATGTGTGTGTGTGTGTGTGTGTGTGTGTGTGTGTGTGTGTTGTGTGTGTGTGTGTGTGTGTGTGTGTGTGTGTGTGTGGTGTGTTGTGTTTGTGTGTGTTGTGGTGTTTGTGTGGTGTGGTGTGTGTTTGTGTTGTGTGTGTGTTTGTGTTTCGTGTGTGTGTGTGTGTGTTTGTGTCTGTGTGTGTGTTGTGTGTGCGTGTAGTTATGTGTGTGTGTTGGGGAGGGGAAGTAGGTGGAAACTTTTTGTTTGTTTGTTGTTTTCATATGTGACATGGTTATATCCTTAACTTTATTTATTCCTCAATTTCGTTAAATAGTACACGTAATATGAAATAAATACACGCGCGCACGCATACAGACACAGACACAGGCACAGACACAGACAGACAGACAGACAGACAGACAGACAGACAGACAGACAGACAGACAGACACACACACACGTCTGATATTTCCGGTCGTCTTTAAACACATGAACAGTGGCAGAGTGGAGACAGGTCATCCGATCACAAAGAGGCAAAAGATCCGGTCTTCAAGATAACACTCTCCTCACCTGTTTGCTAATGTGTGTGTGTGTCTCTCTCTCCTTGTCTTGTCTCTGTATCTGTAAGTCTGACTCTGTCTCTCTGTCTTTGTGTGTGTGTATGTGTGTGTGTGTGTGTGCGCGCGCGCGTGCGTGCGTCGCGCGTGCATGCGCGCGTGTGTGTGTGTGTGTGCCTGCCTGCCTGCCTTGTGTGTGTGTGTGTGTGTGTGTCTGTCTGTCTGTCTGTCTGTCTCTCATATATCACTCACTCACTCACACACACACACCACGCGCGCGCGCGCGCGCCACACACACACACACGCGCAACACACCAAACAACAACAAACAACAACACAGCACACACAAACTCAATCAAGTACTTTGTTGTTTATGCACACGAATTATAATACCTCCCATTTGCCATAATAACTCTCAGACGTTTTCACGGAAGGGAAAGTATCGAATGACTATAAACCATGGGGGTCTGTCTCGTTCGTCCAAGGGAAAGAGTCCTCTCTGAGAGCTCTGACCATTGCTCTGGTTTGGCATACCAGGTTTCGTCCCTTTCCCCACCTTTGTGTGTGCTGACTAAATAATACCATCTTTGTGGTATTGTCAATTATTTGTCATAGTTTAGGCCAGTTTTTTTGGTTAGTGGTAGGATTTTAAGTCATATTATTCTGAAGAAATGATAGCTTAGAAAAAAAAAGGAAAGTAGAAAGGGGTATGATGCTGTTGGAAACGTAAGAAGCTTGACTTATGTTTCTGAGATTGTTTGAATTTTGTTCTCTTTTTGTTTTTCTCCTGTTTTTCTTTGTCACTGTTTGGTTGATTAGGCTTCATGTATACACTCACACATACATACATAGTACACGCGTGCGCGCACATAACACACAGACTCACACACACTGAGACTTGCAAAAAATGCATGTGTGTGCGCGTGCGTACGTGCGTGCGTGCGCGCGTGTGTGTGTGTTTGTGTGTTTGCTTGTTAGTTGATGTGCGTATATTAAAAAAATCTAAATATGTTTTGAAGCACGTTTGCAAAATAAAGTAATTAACGAAAGTACTAAAACATTCCCAAAAGGATTTTTTTTGGGTCCAAAAACACGAAGTACTCAGCATTTTCCATATTTTTGTGTGTGGATTTGACTCGTGGCGTCTGGGTCGTGCTGACCTCTTGATTCTATGGATGTAAACAAGTCTAAGCAATTTAGCAGACTGTAATTATAGTATAGGACTTCTAGTATCTATTTTCCTTTTTGTTTTCAAAATTTAAAACCATGCAACAAACATTCTTCTAAGAGCACTTTGCTGTATTCTTTGTTATTATCATCATTATCAGTATTTTGAACTTTTTTCTACGAAAATAGTCTGTTTTACGTGTGCAATTCCTTGAGCCTAAAGGAGAAGGAAAAATAGGCTTTGAAGAAAAACAGATTTAAATAAGCAAGTGCCTTCGTACTTTGTGTCAAAGCTGTTTTTGCAGCCAGAATTTGTTTTCAAAGTTTTTGTCCGTAAATGTAGTGTATTCTACCCCCCACTTTCTTCGTCAATTTGGAGGCACACGTGTAGAGCAAAATATTGTTTTGATAAATTTGTCTTCCGCGGAGGAAAAGAATAATTTGGTTGATTGTGGAAGAAGACTTTTCTTTGCGCGAACCACTCTCTTCCTTGTTTTTGTTTTGAAATAGCAGTTCCGTTCAGGAATGCTAGATACGGTGGTTGTAAGTTTATTTCAGTTTCCATTTGCTTCGGCAAATTTAGTTACAAAATTGAACAAAATACTGATCCTTTTTTCCTCAAGCGTAAACAAGGTTATATCATTTACAAAGTGCATATGCATATTTTCTTTGTTGCTGTGGGTTTTTTTAAGGGTTTGAATAAAATGTTATCATAATGGACTCCCAGTTTGTCAGATATGGCTGCTTATATTTCCATTTTGTGAAATGTAGCTTGTGGATTTAGGAAAATACCTTCCTTAATTTGGTAATTATACATTTGAATTGGATTATTATGGACTAAGATGTATCTTAAAGGATTTTAACTGAAATCCATCGTAAATCCTACATTAGTTTGTTTCATATGGCCATTAATATTTCCACGTTTGTTAATGTAGCTAACAGATTCGAGAAAAGACTTTCTTTAATTTCATAAATCTTTTCATTTGAAATTTTTGGACTAAATCGCTGTTGGTTTTTATGAACTTTTCCTGCAAAAAAAATTCATTAAAGAGGATCTGTGTATTCATTTCCCCGCTTCTTGACTGTTATCTCTGTCTCTGTCTCCGTCTCCGTCTCTGTCGTCTCTGTCTGTCGTCTGTCTGTCTGTCTGTCTGTCTGTCTGTCTGTCTGTCTGTCTGTCTGTCTGTCTGTCTGTCTCTCTCTCTCTCTCTCTCTCTCTCTCTCTCCTCTCCTCTCTCTCTCCTCTCTCTCTCTCTCTCTCTCTTTTATTATTATGTATATATATATTCGTGTGTGCGTGCGTGTGTATGTGTGCGTGTGTGTATGTGTGCGTGCATGCGCGCGCGCGCGTGTGTGTGTGGAAACAAGATATGGTTATGTAAGGTTGCTACTTACAGTTTTCTGTTTCGAATTTGTGAATTTTAAACTTTTAATGCATAACCATATTTTGCAAAGGTCATAGGTGACTTACAAACCGAAACTGTGCTTCCTTTCTACATTTTAATTTTCTGGACAATTTCTCCTTGAAGTTCATTGTACAAAAAACAACAAAGTTCGTTGGATTTTCTTCTGTAAAAGCTATTGAAGCTTTCTTGTCAGATTTAGTTCCTACTTTCCAGAAAGCAGCGACAGCACACAAAACCACCCATAACTAACAAACAGACAGGTAAACGGTAGCATACTTCTTCTTTTTATTCGTCGAACACTCAGACAGCAACTGTTGTTGTCAGTCATATGAACGAAAGTGCGTTTTGCTGCCGTTAAGCGCCTGACAAGTCAGGCCCAGCGCGTCCAACTTCGGATGTGGGAGAAAATTGTTATCTTTTAGTCTTTCTGGGGAAAAAAAAGGCAGGAGAATGAACCACACAGAAGATAGACAAGATGGAAGTGTCCGGAAAGATAGGAACGAAGCAGAAAAATAAAGAGAGGGATAAAAAAGAGGGAAACCTCTAGCACAGAATTTGCAGAATATGGGAATGTTATTTACACTGACAAGACCCTGGCATCCCCACAGAGGGTGGGGTGTTGGTAGGGCACTACCCGGATACTTTTTCATTTAATTCTTTGGAAATGTGTGACAAAATGTGGCTTGATTTTTATTATTTTTACAAGGCTCACATTAGCATAAAAAAAGAAAAAAAAGATCCTCATTTGAAACAAAACAAAACAGAAAACACCAACAACTCCTTTTAAAGATACCGACTTTTACTTTAATAATTATGGAGAGAGAGAGAGAGAGAGAGAGAGAGAGAGAGAGAGGAGAGTAGAGAGAGAGAGAGAGAAGAGAGAGAGAGAGAGAGAGAGAGAGAGAGAGAGAGACAGAGAGACAGACAGACAGACAGACAGACAGACGACGACGACAGACGACAGACAGCAGAGACAGAGAGCAGAGGACAGAGACAGAGACAGCAGAGAGCAGAGAGAGAGGGAGACAGAGACAGAGAGACAGCAGACGATGAGAGACAGACAGACAGACAACAGACTGAGAGCAGACAGACAAACAGAGAGAGAGAGACAGAGAGACAGAGAGACAGAGAGACAGAGAGACAGAGAGAGAGAGAGAGAGAGACAGAGACAGAGACAGAGACAGAAGGAGAGAGAGAGAGAGAAGGGAAGAAACAAAACTAAATGATTTGGTCCAAGCACACACCAAACTAACCCTTATCCTAAGAACGAAAAGTTCCCCACTACTAAGTCTCACAGATTTTTCACCCCCCAAAATCTTTTTCTTTTTTTTTTCCCACTTTTTTCAGCCCACCACCCCCACTTGAAAAAAAAATTGCCCCTGGTTCTATCAGTTTCGCCTGCTTGAAAAAAAAACCAGCTGGAAAAAGTTGAGGACAGCGGAATAAAAGTAAGGAGTACAGTAGAGAGAGAGAGGAGAGGAGAGGAGAAGAGAGAGAGAGGAGGAGAGAGAGAGAGAGAGAGAGAGAGAGAGAGAGAGAGAGAGAGAGAAGAGAGAGAGAGACAGAGAGAGACAGAGACAGAAGACAGACAGAGAGAGGACAGAGACAGAGAGAGAGAGACAGACAGAGAGAGGAGACAGAAGAAGAGACAGAGAGGACACAGACAGAGGAAGAGAAGAGACAGAGAGAGAGAGACAGAGAGAGAGAGAGAGAGAGAGGAGAGAGAGAGAGAGAGAGAGAGGAGAGAGAGAGAGAGAGAGAGAGAGAGAGAGGAGAGAAGAGAGGAGAGAGAGAGAGAGAGAGAGTATGTGGGTGCACGATTTGGGAACGAGGGGGAGAGGAGGGGGAGGAGGACAGTTGACGTCAGTGGTTGCAGAAATGCAAGGGAGGGGGGTGACAGCGGGTAAGGGGGGGGGGGGGGGGGGGGTTGGTGGGGGTTGGAGGGACATCAAGATAAAAAGCGAGAGAAAGCCGCTCCGCCCGCCCCAGTAGTGTTATTCCGCGCCAAGGAAAATATCAACTAATATCTTGGGTAAATTGTGAGAGCAGTAAAGTTGATTACAACAGGGCTAGGGGAAAGTGTTCACCTCATTGCATTCTCATTTCCAGGGGTTTTTTTTTTAATAGTTTTTCTTTTCGGTTGTTTCTTTTTACTTTTTTTTCGTTTTTTTTTTTTTCTTTTCGCTCACTCTGTCTTCTTGCTCTGTCTCTGTAGTCTTTGTCTGTTTCTTCTGTTTGTGCGTCTCTCTCTCTCTCTCTCTGTCTCTGTCTCTCTCTCTCTCTCTCTCTGTCTCTTCTGTCTATCTTGTCTGTCTGTCCGTATGTCTGTCCGTATGTCTGTCTCTCTCTCTGTCTTTCTCTCTTTCTATGTCTGTCTCTGTCTTTCTCTTCTCGTCCTGATATCTTTCTGTCTGTCTATTTCTGTGTCTGTCCGCCTTCTCTCTCTCTCTCTCGTCTCTTCTCTCTCTCTCTCTCTCTCTCTCTCTCTCTGGTCACACACACACAGACACAGACACACACAACACTTCTCTCTCTCTCTCTCTCTCTCTCTCTCTCTCTCTCTCTCTCTCTCTCTCTCTTCTCTCTCTCTCTCTTATCATATGCGCTGCCTGCTGTTTAACTTAAGTTTCTGTTGCAGTTCTTTGTTGTTGTTTTTTTCTGAGGGCTGGCTGTTAAAAATACCAATAAGAAGTGTGCTTTTTTCTCTCTTTTTACTCATTATAAGCATTTTGATTTTGATTTTCTCTCTCTCTCTCTCTCTCTCTCTCTCTCTCTCTCTCTCTCTCTCTCTCTCTCTCTCTCTCTCTCTCTCTCTCTCTGTGTCTCTGTCTCTTCTGTATTGGTCATCACTTTTTGCCGAATGCTTCTTTTTTGGTTCAAGCTCTGATGTCGTCGCTCTGCTTTTGTTTGTGTGTATCTCTCTGTCTGTCTGTCTCCCTTCATGAGTGTTAGTTTTTCGACTTGACTCTCTCTCTTCCTCTCTCTCTCTCTCTCTCTCTCTCTTCTCTCTCTCTCTCTCTTTCTTTCTTTCTCTTCTTTCTTTCTCTTTCTCTTTCTCTGTGAGGTGTGTGTGTGTGTCTCTGTCTCTATGTCGGTCTCGCTCTCTCTGTCTCGTCTTGTCTTGTCTCCTCTTCTTTCTCTCTCTTTCTTCTTCTCTCTCTTTCTTCTCTCTCTTGTCTCGTCTCTCTGTCTCTGTCTCTCTTCTCTCTCTCTCTCTCTCCTCTCTCTCTCTCTCTCTCTCTCTCTCTCTCTCTCTCTCTCTCTCCTTTTCATATTTATTTATATCTTCTTTTTTCTTTTTCTTTCTTTTTTTTTTTTTAGCCCCTAGCGTCTATTAGACAGGAAGGAGACAATTTCCAAGTTTCTCTCCCCGCCGCCTTATTATAAGAGGCTATTTCTTCTATGCATGTTGTGTTTGGGGGAAAGAGCCGGTGCAATCGACCGAAAACGCCTCCCATCTCATTCAGATCCTGGTGGTAAATTTACAATACGTCGTTTGAGAAGAAAAAAAAGAAAAAGAAGGGGGAAAAAAAGGAAAGTAAAAGAAGAAATAAAACAGAAACGGAGAGAGAGAAGCGTGAAGGAGAAGAAGAAGAAGAAGAAGAAGAAGAAGAAGAAGAAGAAGAAGAAGAAGAAGAAGAAGAAGAAGAAGAAAAGAAGAAGAAAGAAGAAGAAGAGGCAGAGAGGAGGGAGGAAGAGGAAGAGAAGGAGGAGGAAAGAAAGCAAGCAAATATTTCTATTTTTTTCATAACCCTTGAATATAAGCTTCACTAAGAATCTCTCTCTCTCTCTCTCTCTCTCTCTCTCTCTCTCTCCTCTCTTCTCTCCTCTCTCTCTTCCTCCTTCTCCTCTTCTCTCTCTCTCTCTAACGTCTTACATGTAAGGAAAAGGAGAAAGAGAAAGAAGAGGAGGAAAGAACGAAAGAAATCCTGATATTTTCTTCATAACCCTTCCATATTAGCTTCACTAAGATAGGGTATCTCTTTTTTCCTATCTTTCTTTCTATGTATTATTATCATTATTATGCTTTCTGCTTTTGTATTCAAATTGTTATTGTCATATGTTGTATACATAAAAAGAACCCTTTATTGTGTGGTGCATATTTCCTGCAGATTAGTTCAA
>CM060336.1:49940985-49950985 GCA_030674155.1 Stramonita haemastoma
GTTCTTTCTCTTCCTTCTCTTTATCCCTTTTGTTTTTCTTTCTGTTTTCTTCCTCTTTCCTTTTTTTTTTTTTCTTTCTCAAGAGGCAGACAGAAGGAGAACGGGGTGTCAATGATGAATTGTGACGGCACGAGGTAATCCCTTCCTCCCTGAGGGGATCCCAGGGATTTGAGAGCGACAGAAAAATCCCCGGATTTGTCTTACGAGGAATGACGCGAATGTATAGCTTGTTCTGTGCATACATGTTCAATAAGGGCACAGCCAAGTTCCGCGTTGGCGGCGGTGGTGGTTGTAGTGGTGGTGATGGTGGTGGTGTGTGGTGGTGGTGGTGGTGGTGGTGGTTGGTCATGATGATGATGGTTGTGGGGGTGGTGGGTGATGGTGTTGATGGTGGTGGTGGTGGTGATGATGGTGGTAGTGATGGTGAGGGTGGTGGTGGTGGTTATAGGCATTATTGTGGGATGGGCGGAAGGGAGGGGAAGGGAAAGGGTTATGTGTGGGTGTATGTGGGTCATAGGTTGCGTATTATGAATAGCGTCTCCGATACTTTTATTTATCACAGGATTTATCTTTAGGAGCGAACGTACGCAGAACATCTTGTGCACACGTTAAAACACTCTACCTTTCCAGAAGAGCAGAAAGCAGTAAGAGCAGATGACAAAAAAGGATATAAAAACTCATAATATGCACCCTGGTATTGTGCTTAGACATCATCCGTGAAGTAAAAATGCAGCTACTTAAATTGTGGGCACAAAAACGGTTGCATACGCAAAACTCTCATCACAGGTGAACCTCGGAGCTCTAGCCACGGAACAAAACGAAAAACCCAAACAAGCAAAAGAAACACACAAGCACACACAAACACACACACACACACACATACACACAACACACAACACAAACACAACACACACTACAACACACACACACACAACACACATACACACCAACACCACTCACACACACACGCGCGCACGCACCACACACACACCACACACACAAACACACACACACACACACACACACACACACACACAACAAACAAACAAACAAACATCAAACAACTCTCGCTAGCCCTAGCCACTGCTGTATCATATCTGTAACTGTTGGAGAAACGATGAAAGGACATGGTAAGGGTCTGATAATACAGAGCGATCTGACCAGCCACATACTAGCCCAGATACATAGCAGAGCAGACGATGGGCCATCAAGGAACCGCCAAATGTATCATCTTCCTCTTCCCCCTACGTCTCTTTCCATTACCAACCCCTCCCCTTGCCATCCCCTATTCATTCATCTGCACCTGCCAAACTAACCCACCGAACCCGAAAAAATGTCAAACCATTTTTACAGGTAAGAGGGAGATGTGGTGGGCAGGTGTTAACGTGTGCTGTGTGTGTGTGTTTGTGCGTGTGCTCTGTGTGTGTGTGTAGTTGTTGTGTGTGTGTGTGTGTGAGTGTGTGAGTGTGTGAGTGTGTGTGTGTTAGTGTTAGTGTTGTGTGTGTGTGTGTGTGTGTGTGTGTGTGTGTGTGTGTGTGTGTGTGTGTGTGTGTGTGTGTGTGTGTGTGTGTGTGTGTGCTTGTGTGTGTGTGTCTGTCGGTCTGTCTGTCGGTCTTTCTGTCTGTCCCTGTCTTTCTCTTTGTCTCCGTCTTTCTCTATGTCTCCGTCTGTTTCTGTATCTGTCTCTGTGAACAACACACACACACACACACACACACACACACACCACACAACACACACACACACAACACAACACATACACAACACAATATATATATATATATATAATAATATATATATAATATATATGTGTGTGTGTAATATATAATCATATATATAATCATATATATATACACCCATACACCCTTTCTCCCTCTACCTCCTTCCCTCTCCACACACCCTCTCTCCCACCCAAACCATCCCACCCATTCACCCACCAATTTTTCTCAAACTAAGCCACCAACTATCCCTGGAAAATAACAACCAAAGCCCGTCCGAAAAAAAAGAAGAAAGAATGGATGAAAAAATGAATAAATGAGTGAAAACAAACCAAAAAAAAACCCCCAAAAAGTCCAGCAAAAAAACCCCCAAAGTATTGCCCATGTAAGACAGGTATGCGGCAGGCAGGTGGGAACAGTGTGGGACGGACATCAGAGACAGACAGACACTGAGACACTGACTGTGTCACCACACTGACACAGGGACACCCACCAGGAGGGAATGACATTTTAACAGGCCACTAAAAAAACTAGCCAACTTGACTCTTTCTTTTTCACCTGTAAAGGATGAAGACACGTGCTCGGGGTGGGGTATGGTAGGGGATTAGTGAAAGATGGTGGACAGAGAGAGAGAGAGGGGGGTCGGGGTAGGATGGGGAAGAGTGAGACGAGAGAGGTGTGTATGCTTGCATGCGCGCTTTTGGACGCACGCACGTAGGATGTGCAGGGGGGTTAGAGGCTAGGGAGAGGGAGAGGGAGAGAGAGAGAGAGAGAGAGAGAGAGAGAGAGAGGAGAGAGAGGAGAGAGAGAGAGAGAGTAGAGAGAGAGAGAGAGAGAGGGGGGGGGGGGGACAGAGACAGAGACAGAGACAGAGACAGAGAGACAGAGACACTCACAGACACACAGACAGAGACAGATTCCAACAAAGTGATAGAAGTCAATACACACAGAGACGAAAACAGTGTCTAGTATCGAGGAAATCTCATGTTTTATACAAAAGGAACTCCGTCCCCCCCCAAAAAAAAAAAAAAAAAAAAAGTTCAAGGAAACATATCAAAATCAACAGAAACAAATGCAAAGGAAAAAGAAACCCAGATAAAAACACACAGACAGATACAAAAAGAACGACGAAAAAAGACTATAAAAAAGAAAGAAAAAACCCCGAAAGAGTCAGAGTAAGAAAAGCAGGAAAGTTTGATATATAGAAAGAAAACACAAAAGAAAAAAAATAAAAGAGAGCAAGAAAGACTGACAGATTAACAGAAACAAAGACAGACAGACGGACAGACAGACGGACAGACAGACAGACGACCGACAGACAGACAGACCAACACACAGACAGACAGACAGACACAAAAAACGAACCTAGCCCTTCTTTCCTTTTCATGTGCTCACTTTGCCAGGTCTGTTGACACTCGAATTACAGGGAAAAGGCCATGCTCCGGTTTCTTAAAGGGGGGAGAGAGGGACGGAGAGAGGGACAGAGAGAGAGAGAGAGAGAGAGAGAGAGAGAGAGAGAGAGAGAGGAGAGAGAGAGAGAGAGAGAGAGAGAGAGAGAGAGAGAGAGAGAGAGAGAGAGAGAGAGAGAGAGAGAGAAGAAGAAGAAGAAGCAGCACCAGAAGAAGAAGAAGAAGAAGCAGAAGAAGAAGAAGAAGAAGAAGAAGAAGAAGAAGAAGAAAAGAAAAGAAAAGAAGAAGAAGAAGAAGAAGAAGAAGAAGAAGAAGCAGAAGAAGAGAAGAAGAAGAAGAAGATGAAGAAGAAGAGAAAGAAGATGAAGAAGAAGAAGAAGAAGAAGAAGAAGAAGAAGAAGAAGAAGAAGAAGAAGAAGAACAAGAACAAGAACAAGAAAGAAGAGAACAAGAAGAAGAAGAGAGAAGAAGAAGAACAACAACAACAACAACAACAACAACAACAACAACACGAAGAAGAAGAAGAAGAAGAAGAAGAAGAAGAAGAAGAAGAGAAGAAGAAGAAGAAGAAGAAGAAGAAGAAGAAGAACCACAACAACACAACAACAACAACAACAACAACGACAACAACAACGACAACAACAACAACAGCAACATCAACATCAACATCAACATCAACAGCAAGAGAAGAAAAGGAAGAGGAGTTAGCGTGTACTTTTTAAGCCGTTGCACCATGTGCGCAAAATTCCCATCTCACTTAAACCCCACAATATATATATACACTTGCCAGCCATGAATCCCACTCCACAAACTCATATCAAACCAACTACACACAAACAGTGCGCTGGTAAACCTTCGGGTGCTTGTCAGACAGTTTGGAGTCAACACAAACCCAACAAAATGCTCACATCAATGATGCGATCACTCCACATTCTGCAAACGGAAAATACGAGAGAAGACATTGACACTTCTTTTGCATTTCTACCCACAAGATGATAAAAAGGTAAGGGTGTCCCATAGCCGATATGGTCGTAGGGGAGCGAGGCATCAGAGACCTCAGCTTCGCTAGGGCGATCATATTGAGTGCGGCTCCCATCTCCTCTCCCTCGCCGCTTTACCTTCCCTGACCCTAAAGAGGGCAGGTACCCATTTACAGCTGGGTGAACTGGGGGGACTGTACTGAAGCCAAAGCGCACAAACGGTCACCCATCCAACAGGTAACCACGCTCGATGCTCCTTAACTTGACTTGGGGAAAGTGAGCGCTCTGACCACTGAGCTATCCCGCCACCTAGATGACCTCAACCTATTAGGCGACGACAAACATAGCCACCGTCCATCCGTCAAGCACTGCTAGTATTCAAACCCGCAACATCTGGTCCCGTCTGCCAACTCACTGACTTATCCCGCTTCTGTCATTTGGATTTTACCATCAGAAACACAACAAAATATGTTGCAGAATTTCTTCGGAGTAGGTAGTATTTTGACTGGATTGATTAAAACACATCTCTCTGTCTCTCTCCTTCTCTGTGTGTCTCTTTCTGTCTGTCTCTCATTCTTATTCTCTATCTGTCTCTCTCTCTTTCTGTTTTTGTTTGATTTTTCTTGGAGAAAGGAATTGGGTGGGTGGGTGAAGGCACGTTGTAAAAAAGCTGTAAGCTTATCCATTACCTCTCAATAAGAATGTTCCTATTCGTATTTTGTATATTTGTATTCGATTTTCTCTCTCTCTCTCTCTCTCTCTCTCTCTCTCTCTCTCTCTCTCTCTCTCTCTCTCTCTCTCTCTCTCTCTCTCTCTCTCTCTCTCTATCTCTCCAAGACATCTAAAAAGTTCTACAAAGTCTTTTTTTTTTAAGACTGTCGACAGTGAAGAGAAGACAGACGTCCAAACAGTGTGTCCATCACATCATTACCTTATCGTGAACAGTTCATTTACTGAATACACGTAAAGCTCGCTGCATAACAACTAACATAAATAAGGGACGTCAAAGAAAAAAATAAAAGGACTGCACGCATGTGCACGCATACAAGAAAGCAAGAGCAAGCAAACGCACGCACGCACGCACGTAGAGACACACACACACACACACACACACACACACACACACACACACACACACACACACACACACGCAAACTGACAGAGTGGGGGGAGGGAGGGAGAGAATCTCTCTAACACACACACACACTCACACTCACACACACACACACACACACACACACACACATGCCCGTCCTCCCCCCTCACACACACATACCAAACAGAAAAAAAACACCCCCACCACCACAACCAACAACAACAAAAAACCGAAGACTGAGCCATCCCATGGAAGCAGCTAGTGACACTGACGACCGTTTTCATTTGACTACACTGCCCTGTTCTCTCCCCCCTCCCCTCCACACACACACACACACACAACACACACCACACACACACACACACACACACACAGAGTTACACACACACTCACACACAGAAGTTACACACACACACACAACACACATAACACATAACACACACACACACACACACACAACTAGTCTTTCAGCCCTAGGGCTAATACAACCCCACATCACACCCAGACACTTCGGTGCCTGCCTGTAAGCGCAACACAATTCCACACACGCACGTGCGCGCGCGTGCACGCACACACGCATGCGCACACACACATATATACACATACATACATATATATAGAGAGAGCAGAAGTCTACGCACGCGCGCACACATGCACGCACGCACGCACGCACGCACACACACAAACACACACACATAGAGCACAGCAGAAGTACTCATACACATAAGCGAGCGCGTGCACACACACACACACACCACACAACACACACACACACACAGTCACACACACACACACACGACACACACACACACACACACACATCACACACACACCACACACACACACACACACACACACACACACACGTACACACACACACTCACACACACACACTCACGCACACACTCACGCACACTCACACACACACACACACACACACACACACACACACACACACACACACACACACACACACACACACACACACACACACACACATTCTGTCCATTTCCCCCTCCCCACTGCAAAACCAGTGATCAGTACGACACAAGGGGAACAACTCTTGTCACCAGCCCCCGCTATTGAAGTGAAAGTGTAATTACCGCCCTTCTGTTGGTTCGCCCGGTACGCTTATCTTGCCCTATCTGCTGCTGCCTGCTCCCTGTCTGCTGCCTGCCTGCCTGCCTGTCTGCTCTGCTGTGCCTGCCTCCTGCCTGCCTGCTGCTTCTGTCTGTCTATCTGTCTGTCTGTCTGTCTCGCATGCCCCTGTTTCTCTTTAGAATCTCTGTCTCTCCCTGTTTGTCAGTCTGCCTGTTGTCTGTCTGTCTCTGCATACTCCTGTCCTTTTTAGAATCTCTCTCTGTGTCAGTCGGTCTGTCTGTCTGTGCATGCTCGTGTTTTTTTTGTTTTTTTTTTGTAAAGAATCTCTGTTTGTCAGTCTGTTTCTGCATGCTCCTATCCTTTTAAGAATCTCTGTCTCTATCTGTTTGTCTGTCTCTGCATGCACGTGTCGTTTTAGAATTTACGTTTGTCTGTCTGTTTGTCTGTCGGTCGGTCTGTCTGTCTCTTTCTTTCTTTTTTTTTTCTTTCTCTCTTTCTCTCTCTCTCAAAATAGGTATCCATTACAGTCATTATATTTCTGCAACGGCATCAATTATTGATTCAACTAGCTTAAAAGGAAAACAAAGAAACAAACAAAATCACCAACAATATATGAACCATAATTATTGCTCTACAAATCTGGATCTTCTCCCTTTCCTGCCGAAGGTCACAGGGTACAAGATATCACACAAAAGTGTTACGATAAGATACACGTGCACGCACCCAGCACACACACACACGCGCACGCGCGCGCGCACGCACACACACATACACACCGGGGGCGTGCTCTCTCTCTCTCTCTCTCTCTCTCTCTCTCTCTCTCTCTCTCTCTCTCTCTCTCTCTCTCTCTCTCTCTCTCTCTCTCTCTCTCACACACACACACACACAACACACACACACACACACACACACACACACACACACACACACACACACCACACACACACACACTACACACACTATACAAACACAAGTTTTGGTTTTTTGTGCGAATCGTAAACCTAATCTCCATGCTATATGTACATTCAAAATAGAAACTGAGTTAACAACCCCATTCCTAAGGATAACAGGAGTCCTATTTACTTGTCAAGGTTAGCAGGCAGACTTTCGAAACCTATGTAACTGGATTTGAAAGTTGGGGAGGTTTGGGGGTGGGTTTGTTGTTTTTTTGTTAGTTTGTTTGGGGTTTTGTGTTTCGTTTCTAGGCTAGAACTTTGAGCTTCACCAAAGGTGACAATTTGGCCCATGTGCTCGTGTTTTGCACCAGTGAGGAAGTCACGTTACGACTTCGGGGATGATGTCTAAACACGATACCAGTGGGCATGTGTGTTTCTTTGGTATTTTTATTGGGGGGGGGGGGGGAGGGAGGGGAATTTACCATTTTTCCTACGAGCACGCAAATAGCTTACTTTTTCGAACATGGAACGAGTTTTAAACTGCATGCAAGATGTTCTGCATACGTTCTCACACGGGACCTCAGCTTATTACAGTCTCATCCGAAGGATTTTCGGGAGCGTGGAAGTGAGTTCTGATGTTCATTCGGTAAAAAAAACACCTCCACTTAAACGGGTATTTCGGCAGTGGCTTGAACCCAGGCTCGATCCTGGGTCGTCAAATCACGAGCGCAAACACTCTAACCACTAGTCTATCCCGCCCCCTGGACTTTGGTCTCAGGTTACATCCAAAGGACTTTGAGGGGAGTGGGGTCGCTATAAATGTCAACTTCAGGAGAAAATTCCGGAGCCGACCAACACAAAAAAGGGTGGAGCTGCACTTGTGGCGACGCGCTCTCCCCGGGGAAAGCAGCCCGAATTTCACGCAGAGAAATCTGCTGTGACATAAAGTGGTATGAAATAAAATAGAATAAAACACCTTAGCGGAGACGCAAATCCGTGCCCTCATTTAAAAGACAGATCAGAAGCTCTAACCAACTAGGCTCTCTCTCTCTCTCTCTCTCTCTCTCTCTCTCTCTCTCTCTCTCTCTCTCTCTCTCTCCTCTCTCTCTCTCTCTCTCTCTCTCTCTCTCTCTCTCTCTCTATCTCCCCTTCAGGTGATGACGTATAGTGCCTTTTTTTTCTTAGGGTGGTTGGGCGATGAAGGGGGGTTGAAATTTATGATGTTCCAGAGCAAACGATTTTTTAAAATATTTGTATTTAAGTAAAAAAAAAAAAAAAAAAGAATCCCCTCCTTCTTTCTCTGATCCCCGTCTCTCTATCTGTGTGCATAGCATGCACGGTGTGTGTGTGTGTGTGTGTGTGTGTGTGTGTGTGTGTGTGTGTGTGTGTGTGTGTGTGTGTGTGTGTGTGTGTGTGTGTGTGTGTGAGAGAGAGAGAGAGAGAGAGAGAGAGAGAGAGAGAGAGAGAGAGAGAGAAAGAAAGAGTGTGTGTGTGTGTGCGTGCGTGCGTTGCGTGCGTGCGTGCGTGCGTGCGTGCGTGGTGTGTGTGTGTGTGTGTGTGTGCGCACGCTCGCAAGCACGCGCTCCCGCGTACATTTCAACATGTATATGTCTGAGACGCCAAACGACAAACAAACAATGGATAAAAAGATAACTGAAAAGATCAGGTTTTTCAACCCTTGCCCCTTCTTCAACACACACACACACACACACACACACACACACACACACACACACACACACACACACACACACACACACACACACAACACGCGCGTACACACACACCTTTACACACACACACATTTACATACACACAACACACACACACATAAACATACACACACATACACACACACAAACAAACACACACTCACACACACACATACACACACACACAGACACACACACACACACACACACACACACACCACACACACACACACACACACACACACACACACACACACACACAATTACGTCGTCTAAACACCTCCCCCCACCCTTTCCATACTCTTCCACACACACACTACCCCTTCAATCTATCTTACCCTTTCGACCCAAAATGTTTTTAATTCAAACCAAACAAAAAATAATAACACACTCGGGCAAATCACTGTTTACGAAGACGAGGAGACGGTTAGGGATGGAGGAAAGTAAGGAGAGAGAGAGAGAGAGAGAGAGAGAGAGAGAGAGAGAGAGAGAGAGAGAGACAGAGAGACAGAGAGACAGAGAGAGACAGAGAGAGAGACAGAGACAGAGACAGAGACAGAGAGACAGAGAGACAGAGAGACAGAGACAGAGACAGACAGACAGACAGACAGACAGACAGACAGAGAAAGAGAGTGAAAGAGAGAGAGACAGAGAGAGACAGAGACAGATGGGGGGAGGGGGAGGGGGTAGAGGTGGTTGGGACGGGAGTGTAGGGGGAGGAGGGAAGGAGGCCCAAACTGGACACTAAACTACAGAGAGAACGCAATAAGGGAAAAAAAAACGAAGAGGAGGTGAAGAAAGATAGAGAGAGATAGAGACAGAGAGACCGAGACCGAGACAGAAACAGAGAGACAGAGACACACACACACAGAAAGAGACAGAGAGACAAATAGAGAGATAGACATAGACAGAGAGACAGACAATCAGACAGAGAGACAGACAGACAGACAGACAGACAGACAGACAGACAGAAACAGACACACAGACAAACACAGACACACAGAAACACAGAAAGAAGTGGGTAGGTGGGGGGAAAGGAAAGGAAGAGAGGGCAGGGAGAAGGGGGGTTAGGGGAACGAGCGTTTGGG
>CM060336.1:49960985-49965985 GCA_030674155.1 Stramonita haemastoma
CTCTGTCTCTCTCTCTCTGTTTCTCTCTCTCTGTCTCCTCTCTCTCTCTCTGTCTCTCTCTCTTCTCTCTCTCTCTCCTCTCACTCATTCTCTCCCTCACTTTCTGTCTCTCTATCTGTCTATCTATGTTCATTATTTTCTTACATACAGCTATTCATATTATGTTTGTTTACTTATTTTGTTTACCATTTGCTGGTCTGGTTTTGTAGGCCATCTGTCTCCCAAATCCGTGTGGATTCATAAGCAAAAAGAACATCTGTGTGTACCACCTGTGCCTAAAATAGGATCGATGTGCAACAGCGTTAAAATCGATAAAACAGAACTTTGTGACATTTTCCACACAAGCCCTATTTTCACTCACCACATCTGTCACAAGGTATACAGAGAGAGAGAGGGGGGAGAGGGAGGAGGGAGAGGGAGGAGAGAGAGAGAGAGAGGGAGAGGGACGGAGGGAGGGAGAGAGAGAGGAGAGGGGAGAGAGAGGGAGGGAGGGAGAGAGAGAACTGAACTCTAAAACACTGAAATTATTTACTGTACATCAGCCTTAGGCCACACACAATACACTTGCAGGGGCAAAAATGGAAAGACGCAAAAAATGAAATGTAACTTCTCGTAAACTTTGATAAGGCTTTGCCATGATACCTTGGCGTGTACTGAACACAGTACATTATCGAATACGTTTATTCCACAATCATGACTAAATAAATAACAGGTGATATTTTCTAACATTATACCGTTCTGACAACGGTGAAATAACGTTTTCTCCTTTCTTTCGGATTCTCTCTCTCTCTCCTCCTCTCTTCTCTCTCTCTCTCCTTCTCTCTCTCTCTCTCTCCTCTCTCTCTCTCTCTTCTCTCTCTCTCTCCTCTCTCTCCCTCATTCTTTATCGCTCCTCATCTCCTCTCATCCATCTCCCTCATCTCAACGTCTATTACTTTTCAAAGCAATCGTTTCGATCACAGCCAGTTACTCTTCCTGCATTTTATGCTTATCAAGACAATTTTCGTCGTTTAACGTTTTTTCATCTTTCCTATCAAGCCTCACATCTCTCATCTTTCCTATCAAGCCCTCCTCCTCCCCTCCTCCCGCTCCTCCTCCTCCTCCTCCTCTCTCCACAATCGCATTGTCTGTCCCCAATAGCCCGGCTTTCGGCTCTGAGAGAAAACACTCGTTTAACGTCTCGTCTTATTTGGTTCATTTGGTGTGTCGCCTTAGTACCTAGATTTCACAGAGGGCCGCGTGGCTTGATGATGTATTAGTTCGTTTTGCCTGATTTTTCAGTTTACTGTAGGTGGATTGGTTTGTGTTGGGCGTTTCGTTGAAGAACCCCCCCCCCCCCCCCCCTGCAAGTTTGGATAAAACGAGATGTTTGGATCATGGGATACAGGGATTGTTGAGATAAGCGGGTTGTTTGTGTTGTCACTACAAGAATGATTATATTTATGCTGTATTCTGTCTAGTCGCTGTATGTCCTTCTAGGTTTCCTTTTCATATTCATTTATTTATTTTGTGTGTGTGAGAGCGTAAGTGTGTGTGTGTGTGTGTGTGTGTGTGGTGAGTATGTGTGTGTGCGTGCGTGTGCGTGCGTGCATGTGTGTGTGTGTGTGTCATAGAGAGAAGCAGACAGACGGAGAGAGAGACAGAGAGAGACAGAGGCAGAAAAAGGCAAGGAAATTAGCTTAGTCATCTACTGATTTATTGCAACAACTCGTAGAACATCATTCGCAATTCATCTTGCAAAGGAACTGGGCCGCTTGCTTTCATTTTCACACACTTTGTCTGCATGTTTCCCCCACCAAGGAGTTTGCTGTTAGCACAAAGCAGGTAGCCAACAAATCGAATTGAGGATTAAATACAAAGCTTCACAAATGAGACCAGAGAACGAGAAAACATATAAAACCGAAGGCCAGACAGCATTCAAACCCTGCTGATTAGAAGTTAAGGAATGTACAATTGGCAGACAATGTTATTTTGATCCCCTTTTTTCCAATAGCAGTTCTGGTTATCCAAAAAGTTTTAAAACATCGTAGTGAGGGTCTTTTTACAGTTTTCTGTTTAGTTTCTTTAACAGTCATTCTTTTGTGTTTTTTTCTCAGCTAGGCTTTAGGGTTTACCAATGGTGAATTTTGCGTATAATGCGTTTTTGCCGACTATGAAGGTAGCCGCATTCCAACTTCCGGGATGTATGCTGAGATGTTCGTGTTTCCCGTAACCCACCGAATACTGACATGAATTACAGGATCTTTATTGTGCATATTTGATCTTCTGCACGTGCATATATACAAACGAATTAAGGCATTGGCAGGTATGCACTTGAAAGTTGACCTTGGAAATCGTAAAAATCTTCACCCTTAATTCACCGAGACGCCGTGGCAATTCGAACCTAAGACTTCAGAAACTCAAAGGATTGAAGTCGATTCAGTCTTCACCACTCGGCTATGGCGTCCGTCAGTCAAGTAAGTCTTCTGATGGAACGTGAATGATCACTTGTTTTCTCCCTCAGGACGATTCGGAATATCGAGATTTGAACCACCGACACTTTGGCCCTGCTTCTTTGAGCAAATCTTTGAATTAATGGCATTTCTAAAACACTGGAATAAAAAAATAACAGCCACAATGTATTACAGAAACCAACTGGTAAAAATGAACTCATGTTTTCTTACATACTCACTGCGTGATATGAATACGCCTTAAGCATATTAACTTCCCTTAGTCTGGTGACCTGGGGAGAACCCCTGAAGACTTGACAACCAGTTCCCTCCATTCCTCTCTCTGTTCTGCCTTTCTCAAAATTTTTGCCTAGAGCCTGTCCATTACTGATGTTGTCCTCCCATCTCTCTTCCTTGGTCTGCCTCTTTTTTCTTCCACCTTGGACAGTGCCATGCAGTACTGTTTTTGCAAGTCCTTTCGATCTTGCGACATGCCATACAATTTAAGTTTAGCTTCTTTACTTCTTTAATAATGACAGAACCTGAATTTCTACAATTTCACTTGAAACTTCTGACATGACATATATATTTACTGTACTCAGTGCATACCTGAACTGCCAGTGACTCATTGGGACATTTCAGGCAGTGTTGTGTCGTATCGCGTGTGTCAGGATTGGAGATGGGTGTGATGATTTCGATCGAAGACAGCCGAAAGAAGCGACATCGCCTCGTGAGTTTGCACGTGTTACCCACACAGGATTAAATTAATCATGGCATCCCTTACAACACACCCTCCCCTTCTCTCTCTCTCTCTCTCTCTCTCTCTCTCTCTCTCTCTCTCTCTCTCTTCTCTCTCTCTCTTCTCTCTCTCTCTCTCTCTTGTAATGTATACCTCATAAAATCCTGAGCCCGGAGTGACTCTGTCTCTCTTCTCTCTTACCCCCCCCTCTCTCTTCCACTGTTATTCTCTCCTGTGTTTTCTCTGTCTCTCTCCTATTGTTATTCTTTCTCTATCTCTCTCTCTGTCTCTCTCTATCTCTCTATCTCTGTCTGTCTGTCTGTCTATCTGTCTTTCTTCACACACCCCACCCCTCTCTCTCTCTCTCTCTCTCTCTCTCTCTCTCCTCTTCTCCTCTCTCTCTCTCTCTCTCTCTCTCTCTCTCTCTCTCTCTCCCCAGGGCCGTTGATCATCACAATAAAGGAACAACTCGTTAGAAGATTGTTTACATCATTACAGTAGCTGTTTTTTACGATGGTGTTATAATTATATGTAAGATCAAAAGTTGTCTCTCCTCTTCACTGGCTTCATCACTCTGTGTGCCACCCCGATCTATAGCATACCCGGCCCCCAGTGTCACACTGCTCCACTGATAAATAACACAATGCCTTTTCTTCAGCACAGTCTCTCCCTCTGTCTCTGGCATTGTTTCTGTTTCTGCTCTCTCTCTCTCTCACACACACACACACACACGCACGCACGACACACACAAGCACACACACGCATACACACACAGCACACACAGAACACACAGACACACAGACACAGACACAGTCACAAACACACACACACACACACACACCACACACACACACACACACACACACACCACACACACACACACACCACACACCGTACGGATTTCTTAGGTTGAAGTTTCACCAGCACACACCACCACACACACACACACACACACACACACACACACACACACACACACACACACACACACACACACACACACAACACACACACAACACACACAAACACACACAACACACACACACACACATAAACACAAACACAACACACACAAAACACAAACACAAACACACACACACACAAACACACACACACACACACACACACACACACACACACTCCTACTCTCCCTCACTCTCACTCATCATCCTCTCCTCTCTCTCTCTGCATTTCTCTTAGGTTGAAGGGCGACCAAGAGCCGTTGAGACGAAACAATCAATAATTATTTTGTAGCCTCATGTAGGAGAGATAAGAACAGATTTTCCTCTTGCTGAATGCAAACACGACTGTTAGGCTTCAGAAAAGTTCAGGCTTTAAAAGCCGTATTCCCAGCTGACGATTTTTATTTATTTATTTATTTATTTATTTATTTATTTATTTATTTATTTATTACTTACTTACTTACTTACTTTACTTACTTACTTACTTACTTACTTACTTACTTACTTACTTACTTACTGTATTATCGAAGATAATGGAATAAGCACTCATTACTTCTTTTAAACATCCAATCTCTGTGTGTATGCAGTTTTGTAAACTTTGCCAGCTGTTCCCACCGACCAAAAAGGCCTACTCTTTCGAAAAGCGGAACAGGATTTAACGTGTGCGATCACCAGGGGCGGGGGGGTCGATCCTCTCCTATAGCCTAGTGGTTAGAGCGCTGTGCTAGTGATCTGACGACCCAGGATCGAGCCACAAGAAGGTTGGTCGTTTTAGGGGATTTTACCCTGGAGTTAATATCATTTCTGACCCCATTCTCCCCCCCCCCCCCCCAAATCCTGAGATGAGGCTTTAAACCAAAGCCCCTCACG
>CM060336.1:49970985-49975985 GCA_030674155.1 Stramonita haemastoma
ACTGGGATCTAACTTGAAAGAGAGAGAGAGAGAGAGAAGAGAGAGAGAGAGAGAGAGAGAGAGAGAGAGAGAGAGAGAGAGAGAGAGAGAGAGAGAGAGAGAGAAGAGATGAGGTGATTTGATTTGATTTGATTTATTCTTTTATATCGAGGATAATGGGATAAGCACTCTTGTGCTTTTTTACATCCAGTCCCCGTGTGTATGCATTTTTGTTAATGTCATCTGTTCCCACCGGCACACGATAGCCTACTCTTACGAAAAGCGGAACAGGATTTAAAGTGTGCGCAAGATGTTCTGCGTGCAGTTCGCACACGGGGCCTCGGTTTAAAGTCGCATCCGAAGGACTTTTGGGGAGAGTGGAGTCAGCACTGATGTTAACTCCAGGAGAAAAATTTCCTCGACCGGACTCGAACCCGGGTCTTCAAATTGCCAGCGCAATGTTTTTACCACTAGGCTATCCGCCCCCCAAAGAGTGGAGGAAGAGAGAGAGAGAGAGAGAGAGAGAAGAGAGAGAAGAGAGAGGAGAGAGAGAGAGAGAGAGATGTGAGTGATGTGGAGGAGGAGGAAATGAGAGTGTGTGTGTGTGTGCACGTGTGTGTATGTGTGTGTGTGTGTCTAGTGTGTGTGAAAGAGGAGAGAGAGAGAGAGAGGAGAAGAGAGAGAGAGAAGAGAGGAGAGAGAGAGAGAGAGAGAGAGAGAGAACAGAGCAAGACAGACAGACAGACAGACAGACAGACAGACAGACAGACAGACGACAGACGACAGACAGACACAGAGACAGAACAGAGACAGCGACAGACAAAGATACAGAGACAGACAGACAGACACACCGAAAAACAAACAGAGAGGAAAAGCAAAAAAGGAATTAAGAGTGAGATAGAGATAGAGCAAGACAAAAAAAAAAAAAACAGAGACAGAAAGACAACAGATAGAAACAAGAGGCACATAAACAGACAGAAAGGTATGAAAGCTACTGTTTTAACATTCCCTCATTATTCTACCGTTTTGTCATCAGCGCAGTACTAATTACCCCCGACCCATTCCACACACGTACTTCGACATCAAGTGGTCTTCAAAGCGGCACTAAGAAATCTCCCAATTACCTTTGGTGTCGCCAAAAAACAAACCCCAAGAAGAATTATACAACATAAGAAATGGTCACGCAGAGGCTAACTTAAACCCCACCTCCACTCCCCCTCCTCCTCTCTCTCTCTCTATCTCTCTCTCTTCACTCTCTCTCCTCTCTCTCTTCACCAACACACACACACACATACGTACACGCGTGCGCGAACGAGCACAACACAAAACACACACAACACACACACACACACACACACACACACACACACACACACACACACACACACACACAAGCAAGACAGACTGAACGAATGAATGAATGATGAACGAACGAACGAACGAACGACTAAACGAATGAATGAATGGTTTATTTAAGTCGAAGGTCACTGTCCTTGTTACAAGGTGTGTGTGTGTGTGTGTGTGTGTGTGTGTGTGTGTGGTGTGTGTGTGTGTGTGTGTGGTGTGTGTGTGTGTGTGTGTGTGTGTGTGTGTGTGCATCAATTATAACTTCTCAATATGTGTCTCTTTTCGCAAAAAAATGTACCATGAATCATTCGATAGAATCACATTAATACTGAACATGATACTCAAAATGAGAGAGACAGTGAAGAGAGAGAAAGGGAGGTAGGGCTGGAGGTGGAGAGAGAGGAGAGAGAGAGGAGGGGAGGGGAGAGGAGAGGGAGAGAGGAGGAGAGGAGAGGAGAGAGAGAGAGAGAGAGAGACAAGAAGAGAGAGAGAGAGAAGAGAGACAGAGAGGAAGAGGAGGAGAGAGAGAGAGAGAGAGAGAGAGAGAGAGGAGAGAGAGAGAGAAGGAGAGAGGAGAGAGAGAGAGAGAGAGAGAGAGAGAGAGAGAGAGAGAGAGAGAGAGAGCAGAGAGAGCAGAGGAGAGAGAGGACGACAGAAGACACACGACAGAGAGAAGACAGACAGAGACAGACAGACAGAGACAGAGACAGACAGACAGAGAGCAGGCAGGAGGAGAGAGACAGGGAGAGAGAGACGAGAGAGAGGAGAGGAGAGAGAAGAGAGAGAGAAGAGAGAGAGAAGAGAGAGAGAAGAGACAGAGACAGAGACAGAGACAGAGACAGAGACAGAGAAGAGACAAGAGAGAGACAGACAGACAGAGAGAGAGACAGAGACGAGAGAGACAAAACAGAGACAGAAGACAGACAGACAGAGAGAAGAAGAGAGCAGAGCAGGCAAGGAGAGAGACAGGAGAAGAGAGAAGAAGAGAGAAGAAAGAGAAGAGAGAGAGAGAATGAATGAGAGAGAACGATAGATGAAGAGAGATGAGAGACAGAGAGGATGAGAAGAAGATGAGGATGATGATGTGATGATGATGATGATGATGTGATGATGATGATGGTGTATGTATGTATTATGTATGTATGTATGTATGTATGTATGTAGTATGTATGTATGTATGTATGTATGTATGTATGTATGGTGTGTATTTCTGTATGTATGCGCGAGCGGGAGTGTGTGTGTGCGCGTGCGTGCATGCATGCGAGAAGTACACACACATACACACACATACACACACAGGCAGCACGCAGGCGGGCACGCATGCACGCACACACACGCACGCACACCACACAACTACAACCACAACATACACACACACACACACACACACACACACACACACACACACAAAACACACACACACACACACACACACACACACAAAATGCTCGAGCACCAGCACCTGCCCGCATTCAAAAAAAAATCTTGCGGTTTTTTTTCAGCCGTTCTTACCACCACCATCAGGATCATCATCATTTCTCTTCTTATCACTGTCATCATCATCCATCATCATCATTTCCATTACTGTGATTACCATCTTCGTATTTCTTTCTCTATGAATGCGTGACAGGGTATTAATTGCAGGCAGCAGCACCCAGCAAAGCAGCAGAAGTCGGAGTAACATGACAAACTAATAGGCATGGATGTCACCCGCAACTGGAGACCGTCTTCCGTTGGCTGCAGTGATTACTGACTGTTACTGTGCCGCGCGCCTGCTTGTTTTGTGTTGTGTGTGTGTGTGTGTGTGTGGTGTGTGTGTGTGTGTGTGTGTGTGTGTGTGTGTGTGTGTGTGTGTGTGGTTTGTGTGTGTGTGTGTGTGTGTGTGTTGTGTGTTGTGTGTGTGGGGGGTGGGTGTTGAGTGTGTGTGTGTGTGTGTGGTGTGTGGGAGGGGTTGAGTGTGTTTGTTGTGTGTAGTGTTTGTGTTGTGTGTGGTGTGTGTCAGTGTAGTGTTTGTCTGTGTGTTGTATGTCTGCGTGGTGTTTTGTGTATGTGCGCTTCTCTCTCTTTTTTCTTGTGTGTGTGACCTGATCTGCTCGTGCTTATTTTATGTCGCTCTCTCTCTCTCTCTCTCTCTCTCTCTCTCTCTCTCCTCTCTTCTTTTCCCTCTCTATCTATCTCTTCTATCTCTCTCTCATTCTCTATCTCTATCTATCCTCTCTATCCTCTCCTCTTTTCTTCATCGTGTACTGCACACACACATACAATACAATCACACACAACAACACAACATAAATATATATATAATGATAATATGTATATATCGGTGTATATATCAGTTTCTCTGTCAATCTGTCTCTTGTTTCTCTTACTATTTGCTTACGTAAACACCGGTATAAAATTATCCGTATGTAACAGAATACAAAGATATAAGAGAGAGAGAGAGAGAGAGAGAGAGAGAGAGAGAGAGAGGAGAGAGAGAGAGAGAGGAGAGAGAGAGGCCATTGGCCATGCCTTTAATGAAGGAATAAAAGTACGCAGCCAATAATTGTGAAATGTCAATGCACACGCACATGCACACGCACACATATTAAGCGTGCGCCGCACTTACGCACAAACTATATTTATACAGAGAGCGAGAGAAAGATAGAGAGAGATAATAAATATATATATATATATATATATATATATTATGTGTGTGTGTCTGTGTGTATGTGTTCGTGTGAGTTTGTTCATGTGTGTGTGTCTGTATGTATGTGTGTATGTTCATACGTGTATGTGTTCATGTGTGTTAGCACATACAGGTATGTATAGGTAGCCCAAATAAAAATATTTTATACACACACAAGCACAAACATACACAGACTAAACAATACTGATACCATTCACTCAGCTTTTAAATATCATGTGTCTTGTGTAAGTATCCCAAAGTGTTAGAAATAGAGAAACGTTTACTAAAAACGCAATTATATTATTAGTATGTATTCCAAAGTACAACTTTTGAGGTTTTTGTTAGTTTACAAGTCTTCGTATTTTCTGTCTCCACCCTGGTTCTGTTCTTTTGATTGTTTACACTGTTTTGTGTTGAAAACATTGCAGTTTTCTGAACATTTTGAAAAGCTAGGACGCTCTCTTTCACCATAAACACTGATGCATGCTCGCACAAATACACGCTTGCACACAAGAAGCTTACAAACAAAAATAGTTTTTGCACACACACATACACATACGCGTGCGGGCGTGCACACACACATGCACGCACGCACCACACACACACACACACACACACACCACACACCCCCGCGCGCGCGCGCGCGCGCGCGTCAGATCAATAGCAAAGTAAGGCTCAGGTTTCAACAACAGAGAGAGAGAGAGAGAGAGAGAGAGGAGAGAGAGAAAAGAGAGAGGAGAGAGAGAGAGGAGAGAGAGAGAGAGAGAAGAGAGACGAGAGAGAGAGAGAGAGAAGACAGACAGAGAGAGAGAGAGAGAGAGAAGAGAGACAGACAGACAGACAGACAGACAGACAGAGAGACAGAGAGACAGAGAGACAGAGAGACAGAGAGACAGAGAGAGACAGAGAGAGACAGAGGAGACAGAGAGAGACAGGCAGACAGACAGACAGGACAGACAGACAGACAGACAGATCGGCACAGAAATTAAATAAAAATTAATGTTCC
>CM060336.1:49980985-49996150 GCA_030674155.1 Stramonita haemastoma
GACCCTAAAGAGAGCAGGTACCTTCTGAAGCCAAGGCGCGCAAACAGTCACCCATCCAACTAGTAACCATGCTCGATGCTGCTTAACATTGGCTGGGGGAAAGCGAGTGCTCTGACCACTAAACTATCCAACCCCCCAAATTTATATAAAAAGTAAAAATTTCTTCATTAAAACTACCAGACTTCACAGGACGATAAACAAACAAAACAACATTGCCAGTCAAAAGACTATAACATTCTCAGTGGGTAGACAAACTATTTTTTTCAGTTGACTAGGCTCCATCTAAATGCTAAGCAGGCAGGCAGACCCTGCTGGCCTGAATTGCCAGCCTGGTTATAACACTGCGGGTCATGGGGAGAAATTGCGCTGAGATGCAGCAGATATGGGGGTGGCCAAGCAGCAAATGGGGAAGGGATAAAAGGTAAAGACAGTTAACAATCAAGAGAAGGAGGACACAGATGGAGAGTGCGCCAGGAAAAGAAGATGGGCTGGGAAGTGGAAGCTGAAAGAAAAGAGTACTTTTGAGTAGTTTGTAAAGCCATAGTTTTGAGTTCTATTTTTATTTGAGAGAGAGAGAGAGAGAGAGAGAGAGAGAGAGAGAGAGAGAGAGAGGAGAGAGAGAGAGAGAGAGAGAGAGAGGAGAGAGAGAGAGAGAGAGAGAGAGAGAGTCGGTCAGTCAGTCAGTCAGTCGTTCAGTCAAATTCTAAATTTCCAGAGGGTACATCGAATAGACAAATCAAGTAATTTTTCTTTATGTCATCTGAGAACTCTTGCCAAGTTAGAAGTTTACAATAATTATGGTCTGAGCTTATAGTATACCTTACATTTGTTTATAGTACTTTTGGTTGACACCCATGTACACGTTCAAACTCACTTCCCATTCTATGCATCATTGTTTTTTTCTCAGCTATAACCAGCTCTGTGGCTTGTGCAGACAGACACACCACATGCAGTCACAGCTGATGCCCCCCCCCCCCCCTACACACTCACACACACACGTACACTCACACTGCCAAGTGGCGGCTGAGGAGGGGCATGATGGCTACAATAGCTGTTGTCTAGGCAGTGATAATACCGGTGATACACAGCTTAGTACTGTGATCAGGCGCCAGACATGAAGGTAACCAAGCAGCAAATGAGAACAAAGATGAAAAACAGCTTGTATCCATTTTGAAGTAGAACTAGTGTCGTGATGAGGAGTAAAAAAGGACAGGAAGCGTGTTGTAAAAAGCATTCTTTCTTCTTTTTTTCTGAGAGAGAGACAGACAGACAGAGACACAGAGAGAGACAGACAGACAGAGAGTGAGAGACAGTGAGAGAGAAAGAGAGAGAGAGAGAGACAGAGACAGAGAGAGTCAGACAGACAGACAGAGAGTGAGAGAGAGAGAGACAGTGAGAGAGGAAGAGAGAGAGAAAAAAAAAAGAGAGAGAAGAGAGAGAGAGAGAGAGAGAGAGAGAGAGAGAGAGAGAGAGAGAGAGAGAGAGAGAGAGAGAGAGAGAGAGAGAGAGAAGAGAGAGAGAACTTGCAGGCTTTGAAATTAAGAGCACTTCCTGTGGCTAGGATCAGGGAAGTTGTCAAGCTACCTTGTAAGGTAGTTAGGGTTCTTTCCTGGCAAGTTCTCTCTCTCTCTCTCTCTCTCTCTCTCTCTCTCTCTCTCTCTCTCTCTCTCTCTCTCTCTCTCTCTCTCTCTCTCTCTCTCTCTCTCTCTCTCAACCACAGTTAACTTTTTTTTTTGCTTTTCAGCCTTCTGACCTCTGTTCGACTACCTTTTAAACAAAATTTTCTTTGAAACTTGGGGAAAAAATCCCTGAGCAAAACTGCTCTTATTTCTGAGGATACACAGTCATATCCTCTCTCTCCCCCTCCCCCCAAGAAAAAAAGTACCCATCAAGGGAGAGTATCCACCTTCAAGATTATGTAAGTAAGTGTGTTCTGAATTAATGCTCTTAGGCAAGAGCATGCTAACAGTTTTTGAAAGACTTTCCGTGGACTAGAAAGAAAAAATGAGAGAAAAAATAAAGTCAGGAAGAAACAGACTGAACAGAATTGTCGCGGAAGAGGATTGCTGGCTACTATATTGTCTGAGGTTAGAGTCTGGCTTGACAGCTAATGTTTGTTCCGGGTTATTTAAAACAGTCAGGAAACGTTCTCTCTCTATCTCTGTGTGTGGTATTTCAGAATCCTTAAAGGTTTCTTGCACTACTGAACAGTGTCTGTACCTAACCGTCTGTAGCACTCCCACTTATGATCTGAAAGAGAGAGAGAGAGAGATGTGATCTAATTGATTTGATTTATTCTTTTATATCGATTTTGATTTGATTTTATTCTTTTATATCGAGGATAATGGAATAAGCACTCTTGTGCTTTTTTTCATCCAGTCCCCGTGTGTATGCAGTTTTGTAAATGCCATCTGTTCCCACCGGCACACGATGACCTACTCTTACGAAAAGCGGAACAGGATTTAACGTGTGCACAAGATGTTCTGCGTGCGTTCGCACACGGGGCCTCGGTTTATAGTCTCATCCGAAGGACTTTTGGGGAGAGTAGAGTAGTCTCATCAGAGAGAGAGAGAGGGGGGGGGGAGGAGACAGACAGAATAACTGAGAGAGAGATAGCTAGAGAGAGAGCAGCTAATATTTGACTTTGAGGTGTATGAATAAAACACTGTCAGAAACTGGCCTCTTTACAAAAACAATACAGGCACACCCAGACATACCCCCCCCCCCCCTACACACACAGACACACACAGACACACACACAGACACACACACACACACACACACACACACACACACACACACACACACACACACACACACACACACACACACACACACGAGAGAGAGAAAGAAACTGACAGAGACAGAGACAGAGAAACGACACGAGTAGTGCCAGGATACATACAAAGGGAACTCCACAGGAAATCGCAGGAACAGCTTCGATTGAAACCACTACAGGGTTTTTTTTTTTTATTTTAAAGATAACTATGATGTGAGGGGTTTCCTGACTGCCATTGTAGAGATAAAAAAATATACAACAAAGTTGGCTGTAGCTGTATAGTTATATACCACATAACACTCGCTTTTCACAAGCTAAGGTTAAGCAGCAGTGAGTGTGGTTACCAAGTGTATGGGTGACCGTTTGCGTGCCTTGGCTTCGATACAGTTCCCCAGTTCACCCAGTTGTAAATGGGAAGCTTCCTTCTTTAGGGTCAGGGAAGTTAAAGCAGTGAAGGAGAGGAGAGGGCGCTACCCTCAATGTGCTGGCCCCTAGAGAAGCTGAGGTCTCTGACACCTCACTCCCCAACGACCGCGTAGCTTATGAGAACACCTTAATCTTGACCTTTTATACATATATAAAGTCTTGGCAGATTTTTTTGCCTGAAAACCGGGCTGCTCTACAAGGGTAGAGTGCATCACCACAGGAAAGCTAGGACCTGCCTGACTGTCCATCAGCTCTGTAATCAAATGTTTTAGATGGTGAGGGTGACCCTTAGACTATGCTGATGATTAATTCTGTTTATTGGTGGTTTTTCAAATAGAAACCCTGATAGTTGTTTTTTTCCTCACTTTCTTTTAATTCCACAGAATGCTGGCCACTGTGCAAAGCTACAAATGATGATGATGTTTCAGTAATTTTTAGGTGCAAGTGAGAGAGAGAGAAGTGGGTGAGCATCTGACACAGCCAAAGAAAGTTGCAAACTTTCTAAATATCCCCCAATCACTCTGGGCTTTGCTTTCACCTCTGCTGAGAAGGCTTCGTATGTCTGAAAGATTCATGTTAGTATGAAAATCCCGAAAATTGAAAAAGAACACTGGATCTTACTTGCTACGTGCTTAACAGAAGGACAACGCTTTTTTTTGCTCATATGACAGAGAACAATAGTAGCTGTATGAGCATTAATTTTGACGAAGAAGAAACAGAACACCAAAAAAAACCCAGCAACAGCAAACAAACAAGCAAGCGAAACAAGCAAATCATTTTACCACCTGAGATCATTTTGTATCTTGATCAGTTGATGGGAATTCTTAGAAGATACAGAAGCTGCACACTTCTCAGTTATACACAAATGAAAACTTCTCCATTTAATGGATAGGCTTCTTAGATGATAAACAAACAAAACAACTTTTTCCAGTTTAAAGACTAGACTATACGATTCTTAGCTGATAGAAAAACTTCAACTTTTTTTCAGTTGACTAGTCTTCATCTAAATGCTAAGCAGGCAGGCAGACCCTGCTGGCCTGAATTGCCAGCCTGGTTATAACACTGCGGGTCATGGGGAGAAAATTGCGCTGAGATGCAGCAGATATGGGGGTGGCCAAGCAGCAAATGGGGAAGGGATAAAAGGTAAAGACAGTTAACAATCAAGACAGGGAGGACACAGATGGAGAGTGCGCCAGGAACAGAAGATGGGCTGGGAAGTGGAAGCTGAAAGAAAAGATTACTTTTGAGTAGTTTGTAAAGCTATAGTTTTTGAGAGAGAGACAGAGAGGGAGACAGACAGAGAGAGAGAGAGAGAGAGAGAGAGAGAGAGAGAGAGAGAGAGAGAGAGAGAGAGAGAGAGAGAGAAGAGAGAGAGAGAGAGAGAGGAGAGCGTGCGTGCGTGCGTGCGTGCGTGCGTGCGTGCGTGCGTGCGTGTGGTGTGTGTGAGTGCCTGCTGTGTACGTGTATGTCTGTGTGTACATGTATTATGAGCATACACATGTGCTGCATGTTTGCACACATACACATAACTATGTGGATCGGTGGTTTAGAACTAATGCGCCTGCCTAGCAAGTGAAAAGTCCGGGTCAGTGCGTGTGGTGGTTTGAATTCCGTTTGGGCCCAAAACGTTTCCCCCATCCATTTGGACTGTGAGTGGTGGCCTGAGTGCTAGTCTTTCAGATGAGACAAAAAACCGAGTTCCCATGTGTAACACATCATTATTTAGCACATATAAAAGAACCCACGACAACAAGAGCGTTGTGCCTGGCAAACTTCTGTGGAAAAGCTGTTCTGATGGGGAAACAAATACAGTTGCAGACAGGAAAAAGACAATAAAAAATAATGGGTAGGCGCTACACTTGCGGTGACAGGCTCTCCCTGGGGAGAGCATCCCGAATTTCACGCAGAGAAATCTGCTGTGACATGAAGTGTTATAAAATAGAGAAATAAAATAAATTGATAAATAAATAAATAAATAAATATATATATAATATATATATATATATATATATAATAAAACAAACTCACATAATAGGGAAAAAGAAGGCTAGATGGACGCGTTCAACCTCATTTTTTTTATTGTTCGACTAATCATTTCAATAACGATTTTTAAAAAAACAAACAAAAAAAACTGAAACATTTTTCTGACTTGTATACAGACTGCCACACCGCTGCAGTCAAAACTGACTCCACCCACCCCCCACACTTACACTGCCAAATGGCGGCTGAGGAGGGGTATGATGGCCTGAATTTGGGGGACGGATAGCCTAGTGGTCAGACATTGCGCTGGCAATTTGACGACCAGGGTTCGATTCCGGTCGAGGAGATTTTTTCTCCTGGAGTTAACATCAGTGCTGACTCCACTCTACCACGAGTCCTTCGGATGAGACTTATAAACCGAGGCCCCTTGTGAGAACGCACACAGAACATCTTGCGCCAACGTTAAATCCTGTTCCGCTTTTCGTGAGTGTAGGCCATCGTGTGCCGGTGGGAACAGATGACATTTACAAAACTGCATACACACGGGGTCTGGATGTAAAAAAGCACAAGAGTGCTTATCCCATTATCCTCGGAAAAAAAAGAATAAAATAAATAAATAAATAAAAAAATAATTTGGGTGTTGCCTAGGGAAGGGTAAATTTAAAGCCCGGGGATACCCCATTTAAACACTTTTGACAAGCGCCCAAAATGAAGGGAAAACCCAAACAGCAAAATTTAGAAAGAAGGGGTTTGTGGCAGCTCTGCTCAAATGATAGCTTCACGTTTAGGAGCCCAAACCAGCACATGTCGGGCAGCAAGTCTTGGTTGAAAACCTTTTTTTCGTTAGTTTGAAAAAAAAACAAACCCTTTTCTCGGGGTTTTTCCCTTTCTTTTTTTTGTATTTTTTTTTTCTTGTTTTTTGTGTCTACCTGTGTGTTTTTTTCTTTAGTTTTTAGAGTGTGTATTTTGTGTGTTTGTGGGTGTGTGTGTGTGGTTGGTGTGTGTGTGTGAGGGGAGAGAGAGAGAGAAGGAGAGAGAGAGGGGAGAGAGACAGACGACAACAGACAGACAAAACGACAGTCAACAGGCAGACAGGGCAGACAAAAGACAAGACAGACAGACCCGACAGGGCGAAAAGGAAAAAAAAACAACGACCCCCATTTTAAAATTTAAAAACACTTTGTGTTTTTGAATCTCTGAAATTGTCCCAAATACCTGGGAAGTGAGTTTCCCTCTTTCCCGCCCAAATCTCCCCTCTCTCCTCCTCTCTCTCTCTCCTCTCTCTCTCTCTCTCTCTCTCTCTCTTCTCTCTCTCTCTCTCTCTCTCTATTTTATTATCTATTTTATCTAAACTCTCGTGTCTCTGTTCTGTCTCTCTCTCTTTTCCTCTTTTCTCTCCCTATCTCTTTGAGTCCCCCGTCTCTCTCCCCACTCTCCCCCTCTCTCTCTTCAAAAAACCCCCCCCCTCCTCCTTCTCTCTTCTAAACCCCCTCTTCAGTTCAATTTCCCTTTTATATCCTTTAGACAGCCTTTTTTGAACCAAAAAATTTCTTTGAACCCCTTAAAAAAAATTTAAAAATAGAAAGAACAAAAAATGCTCTAATATCTTTAGGGTATACCCCCCCCAAAAAAAAACCAGCCAATACATCCACCCCCAAAGGTTTAAAATAAGTAAGTGTGTTATGAATTTATGGCCTTGGACGAAGGGCGCTTTAAAACTTCGTGAAAAAAATGCCCAAACAGAAGAGAATAAAAAAAATAACCAAACCCAAAAAAAAAGAAAACCAAGGCTGGAAGGGAGACACGTACGCAAAAAACTTTTCTGCGGCGACGATTTCTGTCACCTCCTTTTTGCATTTTTTGATTTTTGGGTTCCATTAAAATTGATTTGGGGTTTTTTGATTTTCCTTAGCACAAATTTTTCCGAAGGGTGGGGAGGTTTTTTTTATACTGACTAGTAGATGTACATGATTAAGGTTTGTTAATCTTTAGGGACTTGAACCCCACTTGCAAAAAATTTTAAAATTTTCAAAATCTTAAAAGGGGGTGAAAAGAATGTTTTAAAAAACACAAAAAAAAGGGGGGGGGGAAAAACCCTCCTGGGGGGGGGGGGATTCTTTGGGCCTTGGCCTATTTTTCTTTTTTTCTTTTTTTCCTTTTCTCCCCTTTCTCTTTTCCTCTCCTCTCCTTTTTCTCTCCCTCTTCTCTCTCCTCTTTTCTCTCTCCCCTCCCTCCCTCCCTCCCCTCCCTCTCTCCCTCTCTCCCCTCTCTCTCTCTCCCCTCTCTCTCTCTCTCTCCCCTTTTCCCCCTTTCTCTCTCCCCTCTCTCTCTCTCTCTCTCTCTCTTTCTCCTCTCCTCACGCACACAAAACACACCCCCTTTCATACATACTTTCCCACACAATGGCAGAAAAAGCGATGATACCCAAACAAGGTTTTAAAACACACGTCAAAAAGGGATTTAGGGACAAAGAGAAAAACAAAAAAGGAAAAAGAAAACAAAAAACTTAAAGGGGGGGAAATGCAAAAAACAAAATTGAGAGAGGGGGGAGAAAAGGAGGGGGGAAGGGGGGAGAGGGGAGAGGGGGGAAACCGGGGAGGATCCTGAGGGGGAAGGGGGGAGTTTAAGGGAGGAAAAGAGAGAGGGGGGAGAGAGGGAAAAAATGAGAGGGAGGAGAGAGAGAGAGAAAAGGGGGGACACAATTTTCAGTTCTGTGACAAAAAGGGGCGGGAAAGGGGAGGGGGTTTATAAAAAACCCAAAGGAAAGGGGGGGGAATGGATAAAAAAAAAAAAAGTGAAAAAGGAGGAGGGGCGTAGGGGGAAAAGGGGTGTGGGGGGTTTTGGGGGTGTGTTGTGTTGTGTGTGGGGGGGGGGGGGGGGGGGGTTTGGGGGTTAGGGTTTTTTTTGGGGTTTGAAAAGGAGAAGGTGTTAAGATGGGCTGGGGGCCCTCAATGGAGTTTGGGCGACATACAGGAGAGAGTAAAGTGAGTGGGTTAGTTAAAAGCCACTGCCCCTCAACAGCCCCTTCTTTCCCTCCGCTGTTAACTCCGTGTTTTGGTCTTTTCTCCCCTCAACCCCCCTCCCCCCTCTCTCTCTCTGTCTCCCCCCTTTTTCTTCCCCAACACAATTTCTAATGGGCTTTTTAAATTTATAAAAAAAACGGCCCAGAAAAGGGGAGAGAGAGAGAGAGGAAAAGGGGAGGGGAGAGGGGAGAAAAGGAGAAGAGAAAAGAGAGATGGGCAGACACAGATGGGACGGGACAAGAAAGAGATTTTTAGAGAGAAGACGGTAATGCAGTTTAAATTTGAAGGGGGGAAAAACAAAAAATAAAAAAGGGATAGGGTTGGGAATGAAGAAAAAGAGAAAAATACAGAGACGGGATAGAAAAAGAGACAAAAAGTATAAATTAAAAAACAAGTGGCGTCTCTCTCTCTCTCTCTCTCTTTCTCCTCTCTCTCTCTTTTCTCTCTCTCTTTTCCTTCTCTCTCTCTCTCTCTCTTCTCTCTTTTTCTAAAAAACACACACACCACACCCCCAAACACAAAACCCCACACGCCAAAAAACCACACACACTTACACACACACACTTTTCTCTCTCCCCTCTCTCTCTCTCTCTCTCTCTTCCTTCTCTCTTCTCTTCTCTCTTCTCTCTCTCTGGGGCTTTTTTTTTTTTTTGGGGGGGGGGGGGAGGTTTTTTTTGGGTTTTTTTTCTGGGGGGCCCGGGGTGAAAAAGAAGCTTGCCCAAGCTTTTTCCAATTCCCCTTTTTAAAATTTTGGGTTTTTTCGAGTTTCTCTCTCACAACACTCTATTACCCACTCTACGTGCAAACAAAAAAAGAAAACCATGCCACACCACACACAAAACCCCAGGGACACGCCACAAAACACACACACACACACCCCAACACACACACACACAACACATACACACACACACACACACACACACACACACACCACAACACACCCCCCACAAAACACTCCTCACAGAAGCATAAAATTTTCCCCAGCCCCTTTTTATTAGGGTGCCCTTTCTTTTCCCCCGAATTTTCCCCCTGCGGGTTAACTAGATCTCCCCCCAATCCCCCTAGCCCCCCCCCCCCCCCCCCCCCCCTCCTCCAGCCACCCTTAATGTAAAGTTCGCCTCCCCCCCCAACCCCCTTCATTTAAACCCCCCCCCTTTTTTGGCCTACAGTCCTTGGAGAGTTTTTAAAAAACCGGGCCCGTGTGCAAAAGGGCCGGGCAGAAAATCTTGGCACACTTTAAATCCTTTTCCCGCTTTTGTAAGAGTAGGCATCGTGTGCCGGGGGGGAACAGATGAAAATTTTTAAAAAAAAACGGGTTTACAACGGGGCCCGGATAAAAAAAGCAAATGTTTGCTTATTCTTTTTTCCCTCGTTATAAAAGAAAAAATAAAAAAAAATTTAAATAAAAAAAAATTTTACCTTACGTCGTTACCTCCCTTTAACCCCTAAATCTAAAAATTTGGGGGGGAAAAAAAAGTCGAGCAAGAATTTGGTTTGGGGTGGAGTTGTTTGGTTGTTTATGTTTTTTTTTTTTGTTTTTTTAGATGCTCAAAAAAGCTAACAACCCAAAATAACAGTAAGTGACAGAAAATTTTGGGTTTTTTCTTGGGGCCTAAATTTTTAGAGCTCCCTATAAATGTTTTCCCCAAAACACACACACACCACCCACACACACACACACACACCACACAACCACACACACCAAACCACCACGCACCCCAAAGCGCGCGCGCGCGCGCGTGGGGAACAACACAACATTATTTAAATATTTTCTGGTTTTGGTGTTGTGGTGGGTGTCTGTCGGGTATGTGTGTATGTGCGAAATGTATGTCTCCCTCCCTCCCCCCTTCCCTTTTTTCCCCCCCCCTCTCTCATGCCCCCCCCTCTCCCCCCCCAAACCCCCCCTTAAACTCCCCCCCCAAATTGTAAAAAATCCCCTTAAAACCCAAAACCAAACAAGAAACGTTTTTCTTTCTTTCCCAAAGGGAACACAAAAAACGAAGCAGACGAGACAAAAAAAAAAACCCACACAAAAAAAACATTTTTTGGGGGGGGAAAGGGGGGAGACGCACCCAACTACCAACCAAGTGCCATTTCCAAAAACCCCCAAAGTTGTGTCTATAAAGGTGGCTGTGCGTAATCAAATTTCTTTTTGTGGCAGAAAAGGAGGAATCTTGCAAATAGCTCTCTTCTCTCACTCCCCCAACTTTTTTTTGGGGGCCAATTTTCTTTAGGTATTATATTATCACCCCGGCCCTTTGGTTTTTGTGGGCCCCAAAATTTCATGGCGGTTTTTACTTGGGGGGCGTCGGGGCTTTTATTTCTTTTCGCCATTTTAGGGTGGGTTACCCTGTGGAATTGTTGTCATACCGTCATAGTCTTTCTTTCCGTGCATTAGTCACCGGGCACGGGTGTGGGGTTGGGGGTGGAGTGGTGGTGATGATGGCTGGGGTGGGGGGGTTTGGGGGTGTTGTCGTAGTGATGGTGGTGGTAGTCGTTGTAGTCGTTTGTCGTAAAATTTAGTAGTAGTTGAGTAAAATTTTGTAGTAGTAGTAGCCGTAGCGTTTAGCAGTTTAAATTTTGGGTGTAGTATTAGTGTAGTGTAGTAGCAGTGGCCGTAGCAGTAGTAGGGCGCAAAGAAGTTGGTTTTTCGGCAGGTGCACACACACAAACAAAAAAAAACCCCTTTACCACCCACAACACCCACACACACACACACACAAACACACACACCACACACCTTTACACGCACACCCCACACCACACCTCCAACCTTACACACACACACCAAAAAACCACACAGCACTACATCAACACCTTTTTCACCAAAAAAAACACTTACCCCTTTTCACACAAAATTTAAAATCTACACGCTTACACACAAAAACACCTTTCCCCCCCTTTTACCCCAACATATAACACCCCACCCAAACACCCATCCCACGTTACACACCCCACACAACACACTAAACCCCCCCCCCCCCCCCCCCCCACCCCCCAAAACACCACACAGGAAAAAGTTTTTTTCGTAAGCTGCCTGGCAGCCCTTGGGTTTTAAAAGGGCAGTCTTTGATCTGGAAACTGGGGAAGATGGCGACGACGACGTCGATCTTGGCAAAAAATCCCTTTAATTAGGCCTGGAAAAAACTCTCGGATTACTTTCCCGGGCTGGGCCCGGCTAGTACCTGCCTGCCTGGCCCCGTCTGGGGTCTGGTTGGGGTGCCCGGGGTTAGGGGCTGGCTAGTGTTGGGTTTTGGGGGAGGAGAAGGACCACAAGAAAGGGAATGAGTTTGGGCGACTTGGTGGAAAGGACAAAGCCAGATTTTGTTTGTTTTCCCGAAGCATGGGGTTGGGTTTGGGTTTGGTTTTTTGGGTTTGTTGGTTGGTTGATTGGGTTTATTGGTTGGCTCGGGAGGCTGGTTGGTTGTTTTGGGATGGTTGGTTGGGTTGGTTGGTTGGGTTTGGGTTGGGTTGGTTGATTGGTTGATTTGGTTTGGGGTGGTGGTTGGTTGGCTAGTTGGTTGGGTGGTAGGTTTGGGTTTGGTTTTTTTTGGAGGGTTTGGGTTTGGGTTTGGGTTTGGGTTGGGGTGGTTGGTTGTTTTGGGTTTCTTTTTTTTTTTTTTTGCTATTATTTATTACAAGTTTATTTGGGGGTTAAAAGGTCTTTCTTTTGGCGTGTTTTGGTAACGAAAACGCCCTATGGATTTAATTAAAATAATCTGTGGGACGAAACCGCCCGGAACGTACAATTTGTAGCCCCTTATTTTTTTTGAAAAAGCGTTATTTTTTGTTTTTTCCCCTCTTTTCGTTTAATGTCCCTTTTTTTCCGTGGCTAAATTAAAGATGGGAATTTTCATAAAAAAATTTAAGGGGCTAAAAGCACACGTAACAAGCCCCATTTACGTTTTTTACCCAAACCCTTTTACACGAAATTTTTTTTATGCTTTCCACCTTTCAACTGACAAAAGCCCAAAAAAAGGAGAAGGGTAACAGTAAACTTAAGATGAATAATGGGAGACATCCCCTCTAAAAATTCCCGTTTTTTTTCAAAAGAAATGCGTGGGTAGGGGCTTTTTTTATGACGAAAAATTTTTATATTTTTCCCAAATAGTAATTTTCCGTCTTAAAAGGGAATATGTTTCGTTTTCCTATGTATCTTATTTTTAGTCTTCACTTTTAATCCCTTTCCCCTTTCAGTGATCCGGATGGCAATACCAAAATGTGTTTAAATTTGGGAGATGGCTGTGGAGATAGCTAAGTGCACACATACTTTTTCTCGTCAAAACAGGGAAACGGGTTTGGGAAAAAGGGGGAAAGGGGGGTTAGGTTTTAAAAATTTGCAATAAAAAGCCACAACAAAAATACAGCAATTTCACGCGCGCGCGCACAAAAAACACGCGGCACCCCACACGACGCATGCACGCACGCACGCATGGGAGCACAAAACACCGCGCGGGACACGACACCCCAGAAAACACAGAAAACCCCACCACACACACACCCACGGCCAAAACACACACAATTCCCCCTGCCTGTGGGGTACCATTCGAAAATTTTCTTAAAAATATTTAATTGTTTTTTGGGTTGCTTTTTTGTGTTGTATGGGGTTTGAATGTAAACGCTCTTTATTTGCTTTTTTGCATGATAATAGCGCTATATAAAACTTTTTGTAAATTAGTTGTAGTAGTAGTTTTTTAGTAGTTTGTAGGTTTGTAGTAGTTTGTAGTAGTGAGTATTAAATAGTTTGTTGTAGTAGTGGTGGTGGTGGTGGTGTAGTAGTAGTAAATAGTATTGTTGTAGTTTAGTTTGTAGTAGTTAGTAGTAGTAGTAGTTTGTAGTTTGTAGTAGGGAAATCACACCATCATCATCATCATCTTCCCTCCTTATCTTTTCTTTTTTTACTATTTTTAATATTATTATTATTATTTTTTATTTTTATTAATTTATTATTTTTTTATTTTTTTTTATACCGGCACCGACCCTCAACCCCACGAGTCTCGGAAGGCACAGAAAAAAAGGAAACCCGACATAAAAACATTCCCTTGTTTCCCCTTTTAAGACCGCACAAAAAAAAAGAGGGTTGAGGCCGAGGACAGCTTGACTATCATACCACTCACACACACACGCCAACACACACACACACCACACACACCACACACACACACACACACACACACCACACACGCACACCCCACACACACACACAAAACAAACAAGCAAACAAAAACACACACACACGCCGCGCGGGGCGCCCCGCCCCACACACACACCACACACACACCAACACACCCCGCCAAAAACACAAAATATGTCTAATATCAAATGAGTGTGAACAAAACGTTTTTAAAATTTAATTAAGACACAAAACACGTTTTTAAAACCCGTTCCGCTTTTCCCTTTAAAAGTAGGCCATCGTGTGCCGTTTGGGGAAAAGATGACATTTACAAAAAATGCATCACCGGGGACTGGATGTTTAAAAAAGCACAAAAGTGGGTTAAACCCCCCTTTTCCTCGATATAAAAGAGGGAAAAAAATAAAGGAAATAAAAAAATTTTAAAACCCCCAAAACCCACGCCCCGCACGCACACACCCCACACACAAGCACGCCCAAAACACAAACAAACACACCACACACTTACACACCCCCACACACACACACACACCCCACACAAAAAACCCCACCCCTCCACACCACAACACACAAACCCCACACAAACACACAAAAGTGGAAAAAGAGGCTTGGACGAGATCATGAACGTTACAAGGGGGAACATTTAAAGGGGAAAAATACAAGGGACTTCAAAATGAAAACAAAGAGACGAGGATGGGAGTATCGCAAAATGAGAGAACGAATAACCAGCGAAAAGTGGAGAAAAAGAAGAAAGAAGAGAGAGATGAGAGAGAGAAAAGAAGGGGAGGAGAGAGGGAGAGAGAGGATGGGGAGAGAGAGAGGGGACGGGGAGAGGAAAATGGGGAGAAGGTTTTTGGGGAGGGGAGAGAGAGTGAGAGGGAGGGGGGGAGGGAGAGGTGAGGGAGGGGAGGAGGGGAAAGGGGGGGGAGGGGAGGGAGGGGGGGGGAAGGGGGGGGGGGGAGGGGAGGGAGGAGATAAAAAAGAGAGACAGGGGACAGAGGGGGACAGAGAGAGGAGCAGAGAGGGCAGAGAGAGGTGAGTTTTTCCTTTTGGTTATTGCAAGCAGGGAAAATTCTGTTCACACTCATTATGTATCATTCTTTTCGCTGACCCAAAGATTACTATGGTGTTTTTGTCAAGTCAAAACCCCTTTAATCTTCCCCGAAAAGGGGAAAAACTTTACAGGGTTTTCAATACCAAACATAATCAAAAGGGGCCAAAAATAGCTACATTTCAAATTTTTTTAAAAATTGAATTTTGGGGTTTGTTTGGGGAGTGTTAAAAAGGCCTAAGTGTATTGCAAGTTTTGAGTCTTAGGTGCGTACATACAATAATAATTTCCTTTAGTTATTTACCAAAAGAATATTAATATCTGTTGTTTTGAATTTTTGACTTTATTTTTTTTTGGTTTTGTCCAAAAAGTCTACGTGGGTTTTTTACGGCAACAGATTTCACTCCCGGGTTTTTTCACTGTGAGATGCTACAGCTGTCAAGAAATCCCCTGGCTGACTGGGTGACTAAAACCCCGACCCAATACACTGGAAACAATCTCAAAGACAAAACGTATACAAAAAGGGTTCACTGTTTTGCGGACCAAGCCAAAAAAGCCGCCCTGGATTACACAGGATCCCTTTCCCGTGCATGTGGATCTGCTTTACGCCCTTTACATTTTAAAGAGGGTTAGAGGAGGGGAGGGGTGTGCCCCATTGATCTGAGAGATCACACCATCAAAAAACTGAATTCCCTTTCCCTTTCCCCTGAAGGTGGGGACCAAAATCCGGCGGTGTAGAAGGGAAAAGGGGAGATGCCTAGAAAGCGAAAAT
>CM060336.1:49996250-50003750 GCA_030674155.1 Stramonita haemastoma
AGACAGACAACAAAAAAGACAGACAGACAGACAAAACGACAAAAAAACAGACAGGCAACAGAAAAACAGACAGACAAAAGACAAAAACCCCGACAACAGACAGAAAACGGAGAGGAACTAACAAGATTTAAATTAAAAAAAAGCACTTTGTGCTTCTTGAACTCTAAATTTGGTCACAACCTAAAATTTTCCGCCTTTCCTGCCAAATCTCCGTCCTCCCCTCTCCTCTCTCTCTCATCTCTCTTCTCCTCTCTCTCTCTCTCTCTTTTCCTCTCCTCTCCCTCTTTCTCTCTCTCTCTCCCTCCTCCCCTCTCTCTCTCTCTCCTCTCTATCTCTCCCCTCTCTCTTTTTCTCGGTCTCTCCTCACCCCCCTCTCTCTCCCTATCTCTCTGAGTCCCCGTCTCTCCCCCCACTCTCCCCATCTCCCTTCAAACCCCCCCCCCCCCCTCCTCTTTCCCTTCTAACCTCCTCTTCATTTTCATACCTTTGATATCCATCAGACACCTTTTTTGGAAACAAAACTTTCTTTGAACCCTTCAAAATAAAAAATAAATAGAAAAAGACTGCTCTAATATCTGAGGGTTTACCCAAAAAAAAAAAAACCCAGCAATACATCCACCCCCAATTTACATAAGTAAGGTGTTATGAATTTATGGCCTTGGCTGAAGGACGCTTGAAGTACTTCGTGAAAAAAACTGCCCACCAAAAGAGTATAAAAAACAAATAACCAACAAAAAAGAAAGAAAGACCAAGGCTGGAAGCAGACACTACGCAAAAGAACTGTCTGCGGCAGACGATTGCTTGGTACTGTATTGTCTCTGAGTTACAATCTGGCTTGACATATAATTTTGTTCCGGGTTGTTTAAACCGGTCAGGAAATGCTATCTCTCTCTATCTCTGTGTGTGGTATTTTTAAATCCTTTAAGGTTTCTTGCACTGCTGAGCAGTGTCTGTACCTAACCGTCTGTATATCTCCCACTTGTGACTTAGGGAGAGAGAGAGAGAGAGAGAGAGGGAGAGGGAGAAGGGAGAGAGAGAGAAGAGAGAGAGGGGAGAGAGAGAGAGAGAGAGAGAGAAGAGAAGAGAGAGAGAGAGAGAGAGAGACAGAACAGAGAAAGAGAGACAGAGAGAGACAGAGACAGAGACAGAGACAGAGAGACAGAACAGAGAGAGACAGAGAGAGACAGAGGGAGGGAGAGAGACAGATAGACAGACAGACAGGCAGACAGACAGCAAACAAACGTCAGAGAGGGAAAGAGAGAGAGAGAGAGAAGAGAAGAGAGAGGAGAGAGAGAGAGAGAGAGAGAGACAAGAGACAGAGAGACAGAGAGAGAAGAGAGAGAAGAGGAGAGAGAGAGAGAGAGAGAGAGAGAGAGAGAGGAGAGAGAGAGAATGAATAATGAATGAATGAACATTTTTTTTGAGGAAAAGATAAGCACAAGGGCTTGTTTCACCAGCCCTCTTTAAAAAAGAGGGAGAGAGAGAGAGAGGGAGAGAGAAGAGAGAGAGAGAAGAGAGAGAGAGAGAGAGAGAGAGGGAGAGGGAGAAGAGAGAGAAGAGAGAGAGAGAGAGAGAGAGAGAGAGAGAGGGAGAGAGAAGTGATCCCTTGATAAAGTGTGAAGCACAATATTTGACTTTTGGGGTGTAGCATCATGCAGAAACTTTGCACCGTCATATACTGTCCTCTTGACAAGAATAATTCAGGCACACCGCCCCACCACCCCACTCACCACACACAAAACACACACACATACACAAACACACACACCCAAACACACACACACACACAAAACACACGCGCGCATGCACACACACATACACACGCACACACACATACGCGCGCGCGCGCGCACACACATGCACACACTCAACGACACCACACTCACACACAACAATTCACACAAGCAAGCACGCACGCAAGACACGCATGCATACACATATGAAAGACACACACACACACACACACACACACACACACACACACACACCACAACACACACACACAGACGGACAGACACATAGAGACAGACACAACAGCGATCAACAGAAACGGAAGACACTGAGGCAGAAAAGCAGAAAGACTGACAGAAAAAAACATCATCACAAACATTACAAACAGAAAAGAGAACGCGCTTGATTATGAGCAAAAAGAAAAGCAAAAATACCCCCCCCCCCCCCCCCCCCCCCCCCCCCCAAGACGTGTCACTGTCACAAGAGACACAGTGTCACAAGACACAGACAGCGGAAAGAAGAGCAGAACTACACATATAATTAAATAATTTACCCTGAATACCACAACCCACAGCACAACCTGTATCCCATGCAGTACCTGCACACGTGCTTACAGCGGGTTAGTTTACTGATCCTTGTTTAAAAGCCACGTCAACAACAACGACAGCTATAGACACATAGGAAGCTCACGGGAAGGGGTAGGCAAGAATGTCACATTCCTTGAGTTACACTGGAAAGTTAAGTCAAACATGTCGTGGCGTACCTTAGAGAATATCAAGAAATTGATTTTTTTAAAACATTCTTCTTGTTTCTTCTTTGTTTTTCTCTTTTTTCTCTTCTTGTTCTTGTTTCCTTCTTGTTCTTCTTGTTTTCTTGTTCTTCTTTCTTCTTTCGTTGAACACTCAGATAGACAACTATGTCATTTGAGCCGAAAAAAAGCGTAGGCGCCGCTAGCCGTTAAGGCGCCTGACAAGACAGACCCAGCGCATCCGACTTTCGGTGTGGGAGAAATTGTTATCTTTAAAAGCGTTTCTTGAAAAAAAAAAAAGCAGGAGAATGGATCAATAAAGTCAGAGGAGGTTTCCAAGCATATCCTCTTTCTATCCCTCTCTTTGTTTCTGCCGAGTTCGTTTTCTTCCTGTCACCTCCTTTTGCCTATTTTCTGACTTCTTGGTCCATTCAATTGAGTTGAGAAATTGAGTTTCCTAGCACAGAATTTCCAGAAGGTGGGGACGGTATTTATACTGACAAGTAGAGTACATGAGAAAAAGGCTAGCTTATCTTTGATGACTTGAACGCACGTGCAAAAAACTTTAAAATTCAATATCTAAAGTGGTGCCAGAATGTATACAAAAATACAAAAGAAGGAACTCTCTCTCCTCTCTCTCTCTCTCTCTCTTCTCTCCTCTCACTTCTTCTCCTCTCTCTTCTGCTCTTCTCTCACTCTCTCTCTCTCTCTCGTCCATTTTGTTTGTTTTTTTATAAATCTGTTTTTTTTTTTCCCCCTTTTATGCCCCTACTTTGCTTGTTTTTTTCCCCCTACACACACACAAACGCACGCAACAACCAACACACACACACACACACAAACAAAACACTCTAACCAAAAAATCCAAACCAACCAACACACACCACAAACACGCACACAACCCCACCAACACCACCACACACATCACGCATTATATATTTGTAAGCCCTCGTTTCTTTGGGCCGAATAAATTTTCCTAATTTTAAAATGTTTTTTGCTTGTTTATTTTTGTTTAAATAATTATAGTGTTCCATTGGGATGACGCGTTTTGTTGAATGTATTCTTTTCTTTTTAAAATATTGTTTAACTGCTGCTGTGGTGGATGCGGAAGAGAGGTAGGGAGGGGGTTTTCTAGCTTTTATTTCCCTATCAGGGCAAGGGCCGGTAAAAAAATATGTAATGCTTACTTACTCTTTCCCTTGAAAAAAAAGATTATTCATTCATTTCATTCCCCTCCTATCTCTCCTCTCACCTCCTCCTCATCTTCTCTCTCATCTCTCTCTCTCCTCTCACACTCTCCCCACCCTCTTTCTTTCTCTCTCTCTCTCTCTCTCTCTCTCTCTCTCTCTCTCTCTCTCTCCTCTCTCTCTCTCTCTCTCTCTCCTCTCTCTCCTCCTCTCTCTCTCTCTCTCTCTCCCCACACACATACATACATACAACACAATGAGCAGACAAGCGACGATACCCAAACAAGGAATATACACACGTCTAAAAGGGAGTATGACAAAGAGAAAACACATAAGAAAAGCCGACTACAAGGGGTGCATGCAAGACGAGAGAGAGAGAGAGAGAGAGAGAGAGAGAGAGAGAGAGAGAGAGAGAGAGAGAGAGAGAGAGAGAGAGAGAGAGAGAGAGAGAGAGAGAGAGAGAGATGACACAACTTTCAGTTCTGTGACAAGAAGGCAGGAAGAGAGGAGGTATACAACCCAAGGAAGGGAGGGAATGGATAAAAAAAAAAAGTGAAGAAGGAGGAGGGAGCGTATGGCAAGGGTGTGGGAGGTGTGTGTGTGTGTGGTGTGTGGGGGGGGGTGGGTGGGGTTAGGAGTTGTGATGGCCTTGAACAGGAGAAGAGCTGTTAAGATGGGCTGGCGGCTCAATGGAGACTTGGCGACATACAGAGAGAGAGTGAGTGAGTGAGTTAGTTACAGCCACTGCCCCTCAACAGCCTGCCTTCTTTACCTCCGCTGTTCACTACGCTGTTTGGTCTTTTCTCTCCTCTACCCCCTACCACCCCCCCTACCCCCCTCTCTCTCTCTTGTCTCCGCCCTCTTCTTCTCCACACACACGTCTAATGGAGCTTGTAAATTTATATAAAAACGGCAGAAGAGAGAGAGAGAGAGAGAGAGAGAGAGAGAGAGAGAGAGAGAGAGGAGAGAGAGAGAGGGAGACACAGATAGACAGACAGAAAGAGAGATATAGAGAGACAGACAGGATAATGCAGATTAATTGAAGTGGGAAAACAAAAAAATAGAAAAGCGATATGGTTGGAATGAAGACAAGAGAAAAATACAGAGACTGATAGATAAAGAGACAAACAGTATCATAGAACAAGTGGACATCTCTCTCTCTCCTCTCTCTCTCTCCTCTCTCTTCTCTCCTCTCTCTCCTCTCTCTCTCTCTCCTCTCTCTCCTCTCTCTCTCTCTCTCTCTCTCTCAAACACACACACACACACACACACACACAAACACACACGCACACAAACACACACACTACATACACACACTCTCTCTCTCTCTTCTCTCTCTCTCTCTCTCTCTCTCTCTCTCTCTCTCTCTCTCTCTCTCTCTCTCTCTCTCGGCTTTTTTTTTTTTGGGGGGGGGGGGGAGGTTGTTGTTGTTTTTTTCTGAGGGCATGGTGTAAAGAAGCTTGTCCAAGCTTATCCAATTACCCTCATTAAATATTCAGTTCGAGTTTCGAGTTTCTCTCTCCACTACACTCTATATATCCACTCTACATGCACACAAATAAAGCAACCATGCCACACACACACACCACACACGACACGCACACATACACACACACGCACACGCACACATACACACAACACACACACCACACACACACACACACACACACACACACACACACACACACACACACACACACACACACACCACACACACACCACACACACACACTCACAGAAGCATCAAATTTCCCAGCTCCTTTATCAGGGTGTCTTTCTATTCCCCGAACTTTCCCCTGCGGGTACACTAGATCTCCACCCAATACCCCATAGCCCCCCCCCCCCCCTCACCTCTCTCTCAGCCCTTCCGACCACCCACTTAATGTCAGTCTCATCTCGGCCTGCACCCCACCCCCCAACCCCCTATCATCTTCTAACTACCCCTCATATAGGCCGTAGCCATTCTACGTTCTCTGCTTACTCCTCCCCTTTAACTCCTAAATCTGAAATTTGGAGGAAAAAAAAGTCGAGCAAGAATTTGGTTTAGGTGGAGTTGTTTGGTTGTTTATGTTTTTCTTTATTTATAGATGCTCAAAAAGCTAACAAGCAATAACAGTAAGTGACAGAAATATGTTGGTTTTCTTGGCCTCAATGTTAGAGCTGCCTATATAATGTATTCATCACACACACACACACACACACACACACACACACACACACACACACACACACACACACACACACGCCACCACTGCACACACACACATTATATATACATATATATTCTGTGTGTGTGTGTGTGTGTCTGTCTGTATGTGTGTGTATGTGCGTATGTATGTCTCCTCTCCCTCCCTCCCTTTTTTCCTCCCCCCTCTCTCATGCCCCCCCCCTCTCCTCTCCCCACTCCCACTCCCCCCCCCCCAACCTGTCAACATCTCCTCAAACCTAACCAAACAAGCAACGTTGTCTTCTCATTCCAAGGACACAATAAACGCAAGCAGACGAGACAGAAAAAAAAACCACACACAAAACAGGTGTAGGGGGAAGGGGAGACAGTCACCCACTACCAACCAAGTCGCCACTACCACCAACCACCAGTTGTGTCTATCACGGTGGCTGTGCGTAATCGAATTCCTGTTAGTAGCAGCAACGGAGGAATCTTGCAAATAGCTCTCTCTCTCTCTCACTCTCACTCTGGGCCAATTTTCATTCAGGTATTACTATTATCACGCCGGCCTGGTTTGTGTGGGCTCCAAATCATGGCGGTTATTACTTGGTGGTCGTCGGGGCTGTAGTCATTTCGCCATTTTAGGGTCGGTATCCTGCTGGAATTGTTGTCATACCGTCATAGTCATCATCCGTGCATTAGTCACCGTGCACGGGTGTGGTGAGAGTGGAGTGGTGGTGATGATGGCTGGGGTGGGGGTTGGCGGTGTTGTCGTAGTGATGGTGGTGGTAGTCGTAGTAGTCGTAGTCGTAAAAGTAGTAGTAGTAGTAGTAGTAGTAGTAGTAGTAGCAGTAGCAGTAGCAGTAGTAGTAGTAGTAGTAGTAGTATAGTAGTAGTAGCAGTGGCAGTAGCAGTAGTAGTCGCAACAGAAGTGTAGCGGCAGGTGCACACACACAAACAAAAAAACCCACTTTACACACACACACACACACACACACACACACACACACACACACACACACACACCTTTACACGCACACACACACACACCTCCCAACCTTACACACACACACACATACACCACACGCACTACACTCACACACCTTTACACATCACCACACTTACCTTACACACACATACACATCTCCCACGCTTACACACACACACACCTCCCACCCTTTTACACACACATACTAACACACCACCCACACACAATCCCACGCTTACACACACCCACACAACACACTAACACCCCCCCCCCCCCCCCCACACCCACACACACACACAGAGAAGTATTTTCGTAAGCTGCCTGAGCAGCCTTGGTTCTAAAAGTGGCAGTCTCATGATCTGGAAGCTGGGGATGATGGCGACGACGACGTCGATCTTGGCTAAATATACTTCAATTAGGCCTGGAGACACTCTCGGATTACTTTCCCTGTCTGGCTGGCTAGCTACCTGCCTGCCTGGCTGTCTGGCTGTCTGGTTGGCTGTTGGCTAGCTGTCTGGCTAGCTGTCTGGTATGGTGAGAGAGAAGTGACCACAAAGAAAGAGGACTGAGTTGGTCGACCTTGGTGAATGGACAAAGCCAGACTTCGTTTGTTTTCCTGATAGCATGGCAGGTTGGTTGGTTGTTGGTTGGTTAGTTGGTTGGTTGATTGGTTGATTGG
>CM060336.1:50013750-50021250 GCA_030674155.1 Stramonita haemastoma
CAGCGTTTGGAGGGTTACAGAAATATGAGCATACCCAGCATGCATCCCCGAAGACGGAATGTAGCTACGTTCATTGTGGGCAGAAAGGGTCGTATACGGAAAATCTCACCATTGGTGAACATCAATGCTGTAGCCAAGAAACGATTTTTTAAAAATCTCAGCTTAAGTTTTCGCACGGAAAGGGATGGGGGTAGTGGAAGTGGTAGGAGTGACTGCAGATGGATTATTCTGTACTTGCTGCACCGTAACCAAGGGGAAAGAAAGTTGTTGAACTGTGTAATTTAAGATTTGCAAAGATATAGACATTTATGGACGCAGACGCCCTCTTCTGCAGTCGGTCGAACTTCTTTTCCAGTGGGTAACTTTATAGGAACGCACATGACTGGCTAGACAGGTAAGTGGCTTCTGTTTCCTCTTAGCAAAGCCTGCGGGAGTTGCCTTCCATTTCAATGTATGACTTTAAAAAAACCGAAGCAACGTCTCTCTCTACCCCATAAAAATATCAGAGGGTCTATAAGTTCGATGTTCGACATGTTAAGCATGCACCTTAAGGGTGTGTGGGGTGTTGTGTGTGTTGTGGTTTGTGGTGTGTGTGTGGTGTGGTTGTGTGTGTGGGTGTGTTGGTTGTTGCGTGGTGCTGTATGTATGGTGCGTGCGTGCTCCCGTGGGCAGCATGCATGCATGCATGCATGCATGCATGTAGTATGTTGTTTGTTGTTTGTTGTTTGTTGTATGCATGCATGCATGCATGATGCATGCTTGCTTGTTGTATGTATGTATGTATGTTGTATGTATGTATGTATGTATGTATGTATGTTGTATGTGTGTATATGTTCATGTATGTGTGTATTTGTATGTATGTATGTATATGTATAAATATGTTATTATTTTATATACAGCCAAGCGGCTGTATATCAAATTTTAATAAAGAAAGAAATGTTTTGTTTTTAAATGTTTAAATATGGAAGCATGAAAGTGTACGATGAGAGAGAGAGACAGAGATGAGATAGAATATGAAAGATAGAAGAGAAGGGGATGAGATTTAGAGATGAGAGAGAGAGGAGAAGTGAGAGAGTAGAGAGAGAATGAGAGAGAGAGAGAGAGAGAGGAGAGAGTGCGCGACGTGCGTGCGTGCCTGCGTGCGTGTGCATGTTGGGGGGGGGGGGGTGCATTGCAGGGCTTGAAGAAGAAGGGAGGGAATTTACAAAGTGGATGTAAAGAATACAATAGGAATCCCGGGGGCCTGTCAGTATAAACAGCATCCCCACCTTCTGGAAATTCTCTGATCGGACTTCCCTCTTTTCTATCCCTCTCTTTGTATCTGCCTTCTTTCTTGTCTTCCTGTCACCGCCTCCTTCTTCTCTATTTTCCGCCTTTTTTGTCCATCCTCCTTCTGCCTTTTTTTCCCTGAATATATAACAAATTCTCTCCCACGCCGACTTTGGATGCGCTGGGCCCTATTTCTGATCATGTTTCCTAAGTCAGGGGATGACGCAGATAGATGCTTGCCATGCCTGAATATAACTCGGGAGTTTTCTCTTGTCTCCAGGGCAGACAGACAAGTGGGAGAGAAAAAAAACACCTCATCAGAATGGATTCGGTCGACTTTCTTAAGGGATTTTATTGGTATGTTGTTGGTTTTTTTCTTCTTCTTTTTTTAGTTTTCACTTCGAGACATCAGTACTGTGTAATTTTTTTTTTATACCCGCCGAAGCTGAATATGAGGAAAATTTCTGCTTGCAATAGCTCTGACTCACCGTGTGATTCACTTCCAAGGTTTAACATTTCAAATTTCATACAGACCTTTGCTTTTTCCCTGGTGGTCCCAGCTCTTGTAATTCAATACTTTTTTTTTTTAATGATTATAGTATCTTTATCTTGTTGGATAGACGGAGAGGGGATATAGGTGGGTGGGATGTGGGGACAGGATAGCTCAGTGGTCAGAGACTCGCTTTCCCCAAGCTAAGGTTAAGCAGCATCGAGCGTGTTACCAAGAGGATGGGAGACCGTCTGCGCGCTTTGCTTCAGTACAGTCCCCCAGTTCACCCAGCTGTAAATGGGTACCTGCCCTCTTTAGAGTCAGGGAAGGTAAAGCAGCGAGAGAGAGGAGATGGGAGCCGCCCTCAATATGCTGCCCCCTAGAAAAGCTGAGGTCTCTGATGCCTCGCTCCCCTACGACCACAGAGATTATAGGACACCGTTACCGTTACTGGATAGACAGGTAAAAGACTTTTCTGCGATGTTGCAGCATGAGGTAGAGCTGCGTTTCAAAATCACCATTTACTTAAAAAAACAATAAAACAAAAAAACAAAAAATACACGCTACAAGTTTCTTCCTTTCCCTTCCCAACTCCTCCACACTAAAAGAAAAATCGGTGAAGATGCATCATACTTTCAATAATCGATGATATCGTAAAAAAGAACACACCCGAAAGCCCCGATTTCGAAATTTCGTTAAAAAAATACAGACTATGCTTTTAATAAAAGAAAAAATGAATAAATGGACGGGTTGAAAATAATGGGGACTGAGAGATATTTTTAAAAAGTGGGTGTACAGTGTACTAGTACCTAACCGTAATAGAACTATCTAGAAAATGGGAGGTGCCAGGTTCGAATCCGTCAAACGCAGGTTTTCTCTTAAACACAGAACTGTGAGTGACGTTTGGGTACTACTATTTTGGATTGGGCGAGAACGTTGCATTCAGTGCGTGAAAAAGAATTCATGGTAACAAAAAAAAGAACCTTGTTCCTGGCAACATTTTGTAGAAGAAAGCCACCCATTTCGAAACGAACATCCAGAATTCTGGTTAAAAAAAGGCAGGCGGACGGACAAAAAAGGTAAAAATAGACGCGAAGGAAGAGTAACAGAAGAAAAAAAAAGAACAAGGAAGAAACAAAGAGAGGGATAGAAAAAAAGAGAATTCCTTGCATAAATTTTCAGAAGGTGGTGATGCTTTTTAAACTGACAGGCCCACAGCATCCCCAAAGAGGGGGGTGGGGTGTGGAGGGGGGGGGAGAGATCAAATAACGGGCACTGCCCTGTAATGAAACATCCACCCTTAAACAAAACTTCCCGAATTTCACACAGGGAAATCCGCTACGACTTCGTAATGCTACGGACTAAACAAACGACTGATATTCTTCCCCTAGCCCCCCCCCCCCCTCACCCCCAATCCAAACCCCTTTTCTACTTCTCGCTCTCCCTCCCCTCACGCCCCCACCCCCATGAACATCATCTCAGTTCTGTGGGTTGAAAACGCACACACACACACACACACACACACACACACACACACACACACACACACACACACACACACACACACTTCCCCAACACACACACACACACACACACACACACGCACGCACGCACGGAGGCACGCACGCACCTACGTACGTACATTCCGCAACACACACATACACACACACATCTGTGGCTCTATATGTGGACTGTGGTCATGTTTCACAGGGCCTTAACGGCCAGCTTGATGACGCAGATGCCTGTCTAAAAATAGCTGGGGTTTGCTCCGTCTGGCAAGCTGTTAAAGCACAGAAAAGGAAAGAAAATTCGTCTAAAAAGAACAATAATAACAAAATATCAATATTCACGTCAGTAAAACCGAGTTGTTACATACATAATATATCATGTCAGTGTCATTTTTCACAAAGAGGCATTATTATTAATATGTGTGTTACATCCAGGACTGGAGGGAACTAGTTGTCAAATCTTCAGGGATGCCCCCATGGTCGCCAGTCTAAGGGATAGATAGATAGATAGATAGATAGATAGATAGATAGATAGATAGATAGATAGAATAGATAGATAATAGATAGATAGATAGATAGATGGATGGATGGATGGATGGATGGATGGAAGGATGATGGATAGATGGATAGATAGATAGATAGATAGATAGATAGATAGATAGATAGATAGATAGATAGATAGATAGATAGATAGATAGATAGATAGATGTGTGCAGAACATCCCATATTCGCTACGCGGTGTCTGAGGAAGGTCTTTTATTTGAAAAGAAACCGAGGGACACTACAGCAGTGGTTAAGACCGTTCGACTTTAATCCAATTGGTCCATGAAGTCGTGGGTTCGAATCCGGGCAGCGTCTTGTGAATTAAAGGTGGGGACGTTAAGTTTACGATCTCACAGGTCAACTTTAGGTGCAAACCTGCCAGTGCATGTATATATGTACCTTATCTTTGAAAATAAATCGTACCCTCCCCCTAAAAAACCCATCAAAAACAACAACAAACAACCCCCCCCAACCCCCCCCAAAAAAAACCCCCCACCCCCTTCCCTAATAAAAAACACACACACACAAAACTCCAGACAAACCACCACCAACAAAATCGACAGCAAATATACAAAACAACAAAATAAACAGCAACACCCCCCTCCAAAAAAAACAACAACAAAAACAAAAAACAAACAAAAACAAAAAACAAAAATAACAAAACAAAACAAAAACCTAAAACAAAAAACCCTAATCCAGACGCCATCAAGATTCAAACTTGAAACCTACAACGTCAGGAGAAATCAGCATTAGAAACTCTCTACCCGCTCTATGTGCATGCCATGCCTGATTTTCTTCAGCTAAGTTTTAAAACGGCTGCAACTGCAGGGAAAACCAAACATTCTTTATCTGGCATCTTAGGGGAATGGACCCATAATCTCTTTCCATGACTTTATTCCATCTTAGTTTTTGACCCTGAACCACTGGAAACAGTTCAAAGCTTCAAGTACTTGGGAGCCGTTGTATCAGACAAGGGGTCCAAGCCAGAAGTAGTATGCAGAATTGCACAGACAATAACAGAACTCTCAAAACTGGACACCATCTGGAAAGATAACAAACATTTCACTCAACTCCAAGATCAGACTATTGCGCTTCCTTGTCATGTCCATACTCCTGTGTGCCTGTGAATCGTGGACCCTGACTTCAGATTTGGAGAGAAGAGTACAGGCGGTAGAGATGAGATGCTTCCGGAGACTCCTTGGCATCTTCTACAGAGACCACGTAAGCAACGAAGACGTGCATAACAGAACCCAGCAAACAATTGGTCCCTACGAAAATCTTCTATCAATCGTAAAGAAGCGTAAACTTAAATGGTACAGGCATGTCACATGATCAAATAGACTTGCAAAAACAATACTGCAAGGCACTGTCCAAGGAGGAAGAAAAAGAGGCAGACCAAGGAAGAGATGGGAGGACAACATCAGCGAATGGACAGGCCTTGAACTCAACCAGATTTTGAGAAAGGCAGAACAGAGAGAGGAATGGAGGGAATTTTTTGTCAAGTCTTCAGGGGTGCCCCCACGGTTGCCAGACTAAGGGATAGATAGATAGTAGATAGATAGATAGATAGATAGATAGATAGATAGATAGATAGATAGATAGATAGATAGACAGATAGACAGATAGATAGAGATAATAGACAGATAGACAGACAGACAGATAGATAGATAGATGATAGATAGTAGATAGATAGATATAGATAGATAGATAGATAGATAGATAGATAGATAGATAGACAGATAGACAGACAGAGACAGACAGACAGATAGATAGATGATAGATAGATAGATAGATAGATAGATAGATTGATAGATTGATAGATAGTATAGATAGATAGATAGATAGATAGATAGATAGATAGATAGATAGATAGATAGATAGATAGATAGATAGATAGATAGATAGCTAGCTTTTTGACTCACAAAAAGAGAAGCTGTGTGTGACGTCGCTCTCAAACTTGACGTATGCCTGATAAACGTTACACCTAAGAAATTGTTTTTAAAAGGAACAGCCAGAATGTCGTATAAATTAAGTACAAGTCAGCCCATAAAGTGGATTGTACTGCGCCTGGTAAGCTGTTTTTTTAGAGAGTTTCACAAGTGAAGTTAATATCCCCATTGTTTTAATACAGTTTATTTTCACCTCAACAAAAGTCTGTCATCTTAGAGCAATAAAGGCAAGTTTTGACATTAATTACGACTGATAACCACACGGCATGCGAATATTGTTTTTACCTCAATGCTATTATCTCATTGTTCGGGGATGGAAGGGGAAAAAGAAAACCTGATATGCTCACCTTCCAATTCGCCCATTATTAGGATTAGCGATGATTCGACTAGCTCTGCTCACAATGTCTTGTCTGTCTGTCTGTCTGTGTCTCTCCCTCTTTGTGTGTGTGTGTGTGTGTGTGTGTGTGTGTGTGTGTGTGTGCGTGTGTATGTCTGTCTGTCTCTCTGTCTCTAACACACACACACACACACACACACACACACACACACACACACACACACACACACACACACACACACACACACACACACACACACACACACACACACACTTCAAATTCTTGCATTATTAAGATTTGCAAGTTTCGACCGGCTTCGATAATTAGACACAAGACGGAAATATTCTCTCTCTCTCTCTCTCTCTCTCTCTCTCTCTCTCTTCTCTCCTCTCTCTCTCTCTCTCTCTCTCTCTCTCTCTCCTCCTCTCCTCTCTCTCTCCCTCTCTCTCTCTCTCTCACACACACACACACACACACACACACACAAACAAACAACACACACAACAACCTCTCTCATCACTCTCACCACACACACCACACACTCACACGTACACACACACCACACACACACACACACACACACACACATCTCATCAAGTTCTGGTTCCCTGTTCCTCTAACTATCAACATGAACATGAACCTTTGAAGAAGCGAACAGTGGCGCGCATCACTCCATTGATTGAGTTAGCGATTTTCTGCCTTCTCAAAAATAAAATGGAGATCTGAAACTTGCCAACATGTCAGATTTACTACCCACTTTTTACCTGGTTAGGTGCAAAGAGCGTTTGTTTCAGGTGTTCAGCTCGGAACGCCAATAATGTCTCGCCATCCCAAACCACTCTTTTGCCTTTCCCAGGGTTCACTCGTGGATTTTGTTCAGCTTTTCAACTATAACGTTTTTTCTTTTTTTTTTAAATTTGATACATTTTTTCTCATCTAAAAGAGATGGTTATTATGTCAAGGGTACCACGCGTTTCAAATCTCAGAGAGAGAGAGAGAGAGAGAGACAGAGACAGACAGACATTCAGACAGACAAACATATAGACATAGACATATATAGACATATTCTATTTTAAGGTTGTTGAAATCATGTTATAGCTAATTTAATGTTGGTGAAATGTTTGTTTTTGTTTATTTGTTTCTTTGTTTGTTTTTCCCCTTTTCTTTCTTTGTTGGTTTATTTTTTTGCTAGGGATTTTCTGCTTTGATTTTTGTTGGTTTTTTGTGTTGCTTTATTTTGTTTTTTGCAGTTGTTTTGATTTTGTTTTTCTTTTCTTTAGATAGATGGCTTGATGGAAAAAAGCAAATCGATGCTTACTGAATGTACCATCTGGAAAATAAAAATTTGATTGATTGATTGATACAATGATGATTGACAGACAGAGACAAACAGAGACATACAG
>CM060336.1:50033750-50043750 GCA_030674155.1 Stramonita haemastoma
ATTTTATTTCTATAAGCTTGACATTATGCCCATATCACAGTGGATGAATAATAAATACTAATACATCCCAAAAGGCGACAAGGAAAGAAAGAAATCGACAGCAGACAAACCTACCTGATATGTACGGACATAATCAAACCCTTACACAAAGGGTAGATAAACTCCAACGAGACAAAGACATAAAACATTTTTGCCGCAAGTAGATTTGACTAATATACCAGAATTTGTATAACTGACTCTGACTTTTGAAGGAAAAACACCCCAAAACAGAAGATATTCAAGCCGGAAACTTGTCATTTTATGACAGAGAAGAGAAGGCAAAATGCTGTAATATTTTTGTTTATGTTCCAAATTTGGAGTGGCAAGGCTTATAGAAGTTATGATGTTCATCGCCCGGCCTAATCAGAGGTCACATCAAGGCTATCACCTCGTGAAGAAAAGTAATCATAGCATGTCGTTTTGTTGTTATTGTTGCTCTTGTTGTTGTTGTTGTTGTTTTCTTGTTGTTGTTGTTCTTCTTCTTCTTCTTCGTCTCCTCCTCCTCTCCTCCTCTCCTCCTCCTCCTCCCCCCCTCTCCTCCCCCTTCTCCTTTTTTTCTGTTCCTTATCGAATGCTCACACACACACACACACACACACACACACACACACACATACACACACACACACACACACACACACACACACACACACACACACACACACACACACACACACACACAACACACACACACACACACACACTACACACACACACACACTTTGCGCTACCGTTAAGCGCCTGACAAGTCAGGCTCAGCGCATCTGACTTCGGCGTGCAAATCATAGTTTAAATTGGGAAGCAATCTTCTTTTTCTGTTGTGTTGTTGTTGTTGTTGTTGTTGTTGTTGTTGTTGTTGTTTGTTGTTGTCGTCGTCGTCGTCGTTGTTTGTTGTTCCTGTTGTTGTTGTCGTTGTTGTTGTTGTTGCTGCTGCTGTTGCTGTTGCTGTTGTTGTTGATGTTCATGTTGGGCGTTTCCCAGCTTGACACCGTGCAGAGCTGCCAAAATTTCAAGCGGAGAAATCTGCCACAATGGAGGATTGAAAGAAAGAAAAGAAGAAGAAAGAAAGAAAGAAAGAAAGAAAGAAAGAAAGAAAGAAAGAAAGAAAGAAAGAAGAACAGAGCAAGGCAGACAAGAAAGAAAGAAAGAGAAGAAAAAGAAAGAAAAAGAGGAAAGAAAAGAAGAAAAGAAAGAAAAGAAAGAAAAAAGAAAGAAAAGAAAGAAAAGAAAAGAAAGAAAGTGAAAGAGAAGGAAAAAAAAGAGAAGAAAGAAAGAAAAAAGAGAGAGAAGAAAAAAAAAAAGAAAAGAGAGAAAAAATGAAAACAAGAAAAAAGAGAAAAAAAAAAAAAAAAGAAAGAAGGAAAGAAACAAACGAAGAAGTACAATGAACGAAAATAAAGAATAAAGAGCAGAAAAAAAAGGACTTCGAAAAATTAAAAAGGTAAAAAAGAAGAAAAGAAGGGGAAAATGTGACAAAAAACCCAAACAAAGCTGTAAAGAAAGAAACGATGGGGCGGGGGAGGGGAGGGGAGGGGTAGGGACGGGGCGGAGGAAAGGGGGGGGAGAGGGGGGAGGGTCAAAAGCGTCAACCAAATGTTAAATGCCAGAAAAAAGGTAAAGAAAGAAAATCAAGGCGGAAATTATAGAAAATAACATGAACACAAAACAAACAAAAATCACAACCCACACTGAAAAAAGCAACGGAAAAAAAGGTATAAACGAACAAAAAACGAAAGGACAAACAGGCACACAAAAAGAAAGAAAGAAAAGGCGAAAAAGAGAAAGAAAAAATGGAGAGAGACAGACAGAGAGATAGAGAGAGAGAAAGAGAGAGAGAGAGAGAGAGAGGAGAGAGAGAGAGAGAGAGAGAGAGAGAGAGAGAGAGAGAGAGAGAGAGAGAGAGAGAGAGAATAGAGAGATAGAGAGATAACAATATATATATATAAATATAATATAGAAATATAATATTATATATTATATATATATATATATATGAGAGACAGAGACAGAGACAAAAACAGAGACAGGGACAGAGAGAGAGAGGACAGAGAAAGATCAGACAAACACAAACAGACAGAACAGAAAAGACAGCAAAGGAACGAACAAAGCAAAAGGACCCCCCACCCCACCCAACAAAAACAAAAAACAAAAAACAATAACAATAAACACCAAAACAAACAAACAACAAAAAACCCACAACAAAACCCTAGGTACCTAGAAGTAAGAAATGCCCCCAAAACAGAACACGCGACAATAGCACTGACTGAAAAGCACATCACACCACACCACATCACACACACCACATCACACCCACCACACACCCACACTCCACCACACCCCCCCACACCCCAGAACACCACACAACAGTCTTCGTGAGGCATTTCCAAAGAAAACATCTTGCAGGTCTCTCTAATCAAGAACTTCTGACATCAATTGTTCCGCCATGTGAAACCTTCATTTGAATCCACTGCAAGAAAACAAGCAAAGGTTTAACAGAGAAACGAAGCCACAACAGAAAAAAGCAAATCTAAAAATGTGTTGTTGTTTTTTTAAACACAACAACAAATCAATGAATGAAATAAACAAACAAACAAAAACCACCCCATTCCTTTTTTAAACTCTCCTTCGCCATTTACTAACTGAATTGGAATCCAATTTCTCTCACCTACTTTCCTTATCCAGATTCAGGTTCAAGGCTATGTACATATACACAGACATACCCGCACGCACGAACGTATACGTGCACACATTCACGCGCGCGTACACACCAACACATACAATCGTAGGCACACCCACACCCACACCCACACCCACATAGACAAACAATCGTGGACACAAACATGAGCACGCACGCACGCACGCGCGAGCGCACGTACATACACCCACACACACAAAAGTAGACACCACACACACACACCACGCACGCACGCACCACGTACATACACACACCGTACGCACGCACACACACACACCACACGCACGCACGCACCACATACAAAACACAAACACTCACGCACACACGCACGCACGCACGCACGACGCAGCACAACACACACATACACATACACAAGTTGGCTTTTCCTCCCCTGTCTGTCTTGTTTTTTCTTTCTCTCTTTCTGTCTTTCGTTCATTTCCCTGCTTTGTTGTCTTTCTGTTCCTTCGTCTTTTACGCTTGTTTCCTAGCGACTTGGTCAGCTAGTTTTTCCCATCAAACCGTTTTACGATTTTCAGTGTGTGTGTGTGTGTGTGTGTGTGTGTGTGTGTGTGTGTGTGTGTGTGTGTGTGTGTGTGTGTGTGTGTGTGTGTGTGTGTGTGTGTGTGTGTGTTGTGTGTGCGTGCGTGCGTGCGTGCGTGTGTGTATCTGTTCTGATTTATCTGAATTTTTTATTTTGAGGATAATAATTAGTATTCATGAGCTTTTATACATTTAGTCCTTGGACATTAATAGCTTAAACGTTGTCCTCAAAATGTTGCACAAGATGTTCTACGTGCGTTCGCACACACAGGTACACAGGTACACATACACACACACACACGCACACACACACACGCACATACATATACACAAAACACACACACACCTCTCTCTCTCTATCTCCCTCCGTCCCTTCTCCCCCCCCCCCCCCCCCCCCTCTCTCTTCTCTCTCTCTTTTGTTTTCTCTTCCTACTTACCCCCTTTCCTTTTCAAAATTTCTCGCCCCCCCCCCCCCCCCCCTGTATTTTCACAGATATTTTTTCCTCTTTAACTTTACTGTGCCCTCTACATCTATCCCTTCACTTCATCTGCTTTTCTTTCCATCTGTCTTGTCTTTTCTGTCTAAGAAGTAAAAACCAAAAAAGAAAGACAAACGAGATACCTGTATCCGTCAGTCAACAATCTAACATTACGTGTGTGTGTGGTTGGAGGGGGGGGGGGGGGGAGATCTTTCCAGCTTAGCGAAGGACAATTTACGACTGCAGGCGTCTTCAGAGTTTCTCAGTTTTCGCCCCACCCGGATTTCGGCTTTGTGGAGAGGGGTCGGTCTACCCGTAACTGGGAAAACCCGGGTGGCAGGGGGACGTTACATACTCGAATGACGACAGGGGTGGCTGACAGGGCCTGAAGGGCAGGAACAAGGGGAACAGTCAGGGCCTGGCCTGTGAAATAAGGGGAGGATTGTTTTGTGTGTTGTCGTGTGTTGTTTGTTTGGTTGGTGTTGTTTGTAGAGATTTGAAGAGATTTTGGCTCTCGTTTGCGTCTGTGAGTGTTTGTTTGTTTGTTTGTCTGGTGAGTGTGGGTGAGTGCGGGTTGTGTGTGTGTGTGTGTGTGTGTGTGTGTGTGTGTGTGTGTGTGGTGTGTGTGTGTTGTGTGTGTGTGTGTGTTTTGTATGTGTGCGCACACGTATGTGAATGCATAAATGAGTGTGGTATTGTGGTATATATGGAAACGATCTTGGTGATCAGACTGCAAAACAGGGAGCTAAACAATCTAATGGGTCAATCAAGTTACATGTCCCATATACAGTACAAGAGTGTCACTGCTTGTTAAGAAAAATCTCTTGTGATCGCTTTAACCAAGTTCCACAAAACAAAGATAAATCTGTCACGAAATTTCATAATAAGTCACAATTCTTAGAGACAACAGCAGTTTTATATCACTATTTCCATCGCAATAAGACCCCTTTACATATTTGTAGAACCATCACATCATTGTTTTACAGTGTAAAGCTGGACGCTTTTAAAACAAAATTTAGTAAGAATGCTTTGTGCCCTTGTGGCAAAAGATTTACAAACCAGCACATACTTTTTGAATGCCCAGGTTTTAAAGATATTTTACCACCTTTTGAAGGCAAGAAAACATTATCGCACATTCTCCCTGATGCGAGTTAATGCTAGAGATTACGTTATGTTTATTTTATTCTGTGTTCAGTAGATTCCTTTAAATTCCGTTAATCTTGCTTGTTTATAGGTTGTTATTTGTTTGTACTTGATTTGTTTGTTTGCCGTCCAAATCACAAACTGTGCATGGACGTTAATTTAAAGACTACTACTACTACACACACACGCGCACACACACACACACACACACACACACACACACACACACACACACACACACACACACACACACTTACACACAAACACACACGCAAGCACGAACGCACATACACACACACACGCGCGCGCCACACACACACAACACACACAACACACACAGCACACACACACACACACACACACACAAAACACACACACACACACACACACACACACACACACACACACACACACACACACACACACACATACGCACGGATTTTTCAGATATTTCATGGATAAATGAGTGTATGTACGTATGTGCGTGTGTGTACGTATGCGTGCGTGCATGCGTATGTGTGCTCGTGTGTGTGTGTGTGTTACATGTGTCCACAGGTATGAGTATGCATGTATGTGTGTGCTTGTTATGCTAATGTATTGCTTGTATGTATGTATGTATGTATGTATGTATGTATGTATGTATGTATGTATGTATGTATGTATGTATGTATGTATGTATGTATGTATGTATGTATGTATGTGCATGTGTGTTTGCATGTGTGTTAGACCGAAAGAGGGGCATACAGAGATACAGAAACGTACAGACGGAGAGATAGCACGCGCACACACATAACACACACGTACGCGAAACCCAGACAGACAAAAGTACCGAGGTAAAAAGTGAACTCCCTCTTCAGGAAAAACACCCAGGACATTTATGTCATTTCAGTTAATATTGTTTATATCCCAGGACATGATTACGGATAATAACACAAAACAGGAAAATAAAATAAAAAGGGTCCCATTTTACGCGTGATATAGAACAAACCCTTAAACCTAAAGCAAACAAAAACTGCTTCGTAGGTTTTTAAACAGAAACAAATATCCACAAATTAAAAGTGGATACATCTCCTGAGGTTTTTAGCAACAATGTAAATATGCCTGGAAAAAAAATCTCAATTCAGAATAGAAATATGGTTTGGTAGTTTACTTACTAATGGCCGTGTCTGTTAATTAAAACAGTTTAATGAGCTGATAGCAGAAGGTACGACGCTGAAAATAACCCAGATATCAAACCAAAAAACAACGTCTTAGGGTTGTCTAAAGGTCAGAACGTACCCTGAGAAGGTAGCGAGACACGGAATAGGTCGTTGGCTCTTTGGGAAGAATCGTTACCATCAAGGGAAATATGTATACCTGAATACTAGACCACAAGACGACGAACAACAACTCGGAAATAAACATCATCAAAAACAAAAACCAGTGTTTGGTTTTCACAATAGGGAAAAAAATACAACACTACCACACGGAAAGAGCAGGTAATTAGACCTATTCTTTTTGAGCCATGAAACGTAACATAGTACTTTGTATTAAGACCATAAACATAGGTAGTGGCAGACTGCAAGGGAGGAAAGAAGCACCAATAAACGGTATCCTATGAAGTCGGGAGATGAGCTGTAACAATGCACGGGGTTGTAAAAACACAAAGTGAGCGGTATAAAGTCACTGTCCGGACCATCTGAGATAATGAGACGGCGGACTACTACAACAGTGATAGGTAGGTACCACTACAGCCTTGTGACTACCATAAAATATGAGAGAAAGAGAGAGAGAAAGAAAGAAAGAAGAGAGAGAGAGAGAGAGAGAGAGAGAGAGAGAGAGAGAGAGAGAGAGAGACAGACAGACAGACAGACAGACAGACAGAACAGACAGACAGACAGACAGACAGACAGACAGACAGACAGAACAAGACACAGACAGACAGATAGAGAGAACAAGACATAATACAATAATTATACTTAAAGCCTTCATCTCCCCCTCCCTTGTGGGTTAACATAACACCAAATAATGACACAGGGGGGAGGGGAGGGGAGGGGACATGGTTTTGTTTCTCAGTTCTGTATCAGTTTCAATAGCAAACATAAATCAAGTCAATCCAGATTGTGACAACGAGGAGCAGAACACCACCAATTACAATGCATCTTCATTTATTTTTATTTATCTATTTTATTCTTTTATATCGAGGATAATGGAATAAGCACTCGTGTGCTTTTTTACATCTAGTCAACTTGTGTATGCAGTTTTGTAAATCTTGTCATCTGTTCCCAACGGCACACAATGGCCTACTCTTCCGAAAAGCGGAACAGGATTTAACATGTGTGCAAGATGTTCTGCGTGCGTTCGCACACGGGGCCTCGGTTTAATAGTCTCATCCGAAGGATTTTGGGAGAGGGAGTCAGCACTGATGTTAACTCCAGGAAAAAAATCTCCTCGAACGGGAATCGAACCCGGGTCGTCAAATTGCCAGCGCAATGTTCTGACCACTAGGCTATCCGTCCCCCGTATCCCTCCTTAGCAGCCCTCCCTCCTCCCTCCCTGCCTTAGCTCCTGTCTTGTGTCTCTCTGTGCTGTGTGACACCTGTGTGTTGTTGATGTTATCACCCCCCCCCCTCTGGTTGTCAGTCTGCCAGGTGTTCTGTCGCCATGTTATTGGGTATGTTACATTCATCTGCGTGATTACTTTCCTTTTCAATATGTCACTCTGATTGCGATACTATCGATTACTGAAGACATGTCGGTACTTATTTTTGGATTTGTTCTTTGTAAAATTGTCACGTTTCTTCATAAGCTTCTGTTCTGTTACTGCATTCGTTAATTACAAATATCTCCATTACACTGAGCATGACATAAGCTCTAGGCTTGATGTTGTTGCTCAAAATGATGTACTGTATGATTTTTTTATGCTGCTTTTTGAACTAAACATGCTTTAAACAGACACAGGTGTCGACAAACGTGAAGTCAGCTATAACTTTAGAAACACACAAAAGGACAAGACAAGAATTAATTCTATATAAATCTCGTCAAGATAATCATACTAGTGTAAAGGGTTGGGATGAAAGCTTTAAGAGAGAGAGAGAGAGAGAGGAGAGAGAGAGAGAGGAGAGAGAGGAGAGAGAGAGAGGAGAGAGAGAGAGAGAGAGAGAGAGAGAGAGAGAGAGAGAGAGAGAGAGAGAGAGAGAGAGAGAGAGAGAGAGAGAGAGAGAGAGAGAGAGAGAGAGAGAGAGAGAGAGAGAGAGAGAGAAGGAGAGAGAGAGAGAGAGAGAGAGAGAGAGTGAGAGAGAGAGAGAGAGGAGAAAACAACAAGTAATCTTACATAAGTATTGTCATGAAATTTGAGGCAGCTTTCAAAATCAAAAAGGGGGGGGGGGGAGCCAAAACAAAACGAGAAACTTACACTGCCATCTACCCACCTGTCTATTCACTCTAAAACTTTGTTTCTGCTCAAATGCACCGTCATTTCACTTCTACTACTACCTCCTTGTTGTGTCCTGTCACCCCCTCACATCTTTCCCTCACATCCTTCCCTCCCTCCCTGTGTCTAAATCGATACAGCAGCACTGCAATGCACCAGGTAACTGGGTCTGTCTGACTTTCCCTTCTGTCTGTCTGTCTCCTGTTCTAGATCTTTAGGCTTGAGAACACGGCCTTTCAACGTCTTCTGGAGCTTCTCAGCTTGCAGCTCTTTCACTGGTCGTGGTGTCAGCATGATGAGTTTTTGAGAATCGGCTGTTAGAGTTTCATCAATGTCCTTGAAAAAGAAAGTGTACAGCTGACACATTCTCCTAGTGCTTAACTCGCGCTAGCCAGACGTGGTCCATAAAACAAGGGCCAAGCAGAAAGATGACAAATCACACAGTGAGCAATGAAAGGGAAATGCTGAATATCAAACTACAGAATAGAATACAGGCTATCCGATAGAGAACATGGCTAACACAAGTACCAAGTTCTTGCTCAAGCATATCATATATATATACGCAAAAAATGCAGGTCACAGTGCAGTACGAGAGGACAAGAGGTGGACACAAGATTATAAGTGGCAACCAGGACACGGCTCCAGAACACCTGGCATACCAGCGACCAGGTGGGTTGATGACATCAAGGAACACACCGGTGTCACACGGCATATGAGACACAAGACAGGAACATTATGCTTGTGTTTACTGTTGTGATTAATTATCATACGCTGTGAAAATATTGTCACATCACGTAAGTGTATACTACGATCGCACATGTGTTAAGATTACTTGTTGTCCTGTCACCGTTGTGTAGCGTATATCCCTACAGTCAAAATGCAGTTACCTCAATGGTGTGGGTAATAATGGTCACGTGCACAAACTCTCACCATTGGGGAACCTAGGACATCTAGCCCAGGAACGAAAAACTGTCTGTATATCTGTGGGTGCGTGTGGAGACATTTATGTTTATCCCACATTACTTTACTCTTTCGTTATAACGAGTAGTGTTCTGAAATGCCGTCTGCAATGGGTGTCTATTCTTTCCTGTGTGCCTCAGTTCCCGAAAGGTTTTTGGGAGTTGTCTCAGTCTAGAAGGCATTCACATTTTGAAAGCATAAAAGATAACTGACAGTCAAAAGAAAGCGTGCGTGCGTGCGTGCAGGGGACAACACCAACACACACACACACACACACACAGAATGAGAGACACACAAAAAAAAAAAGAGAAAGAGGAGACAATGAGAGAGAGACAGAAGGACAAAGAAGACAGAGAGACAGACAGAGAGAGACAGACAGAGGCAGCGATAGAGACATAGAAAGAAACAACCCCCCTTAACATAAAAAACAATCCCTTTTCCTAATCCTTTTAACAACAAAATCCCAAGAACTGGAACAACAAAGAAAGCGGGACTTAATGCAGAACTCTTTAGTCAATCTGAGCTACCTCACACAACAACAAAAAATCCCAAACTTCAAAGCTGGTTACACTGCGGGGAAAACTGACACTTCCCTGACAATGATGGTCCAGTTATTGGCTGGTCCTAAAAGAAAAGAGAAGACAAAACCCTCCCTCCCTTGTCTCACTGGAGCTACTCAGTAAACTATAAAACTGAGAGAGAGAGAGAGAGAGAGAGAGAGAGAGAGAGAGA
>CM060336.1:50058750-50063750 GCA_030674155.1 Stramonita haemastoma
ACAGACAGAAGTGAAACAGACAGACAGAAGCACAAAACAACCCCCACAAATAAACCAGACTGAATTTTTTTTAAAGGTAATCTAAACAAATAATAGCTAAAACGATACAAAGAAATACAGAAAAAAACCTAAGAAACAAACAAACAACAACACGTAGCAGCAATCAAACAATTATCAAACACAGACAAAGCAAAACAAACCAGAAAACAAACAAACAAAACACAACAGCAAACAAAGAGGAGGAACCAATAAAAGATAGACGAGGAGTCAAAATCCATTAGCGTGTAGAGGGTACAACAGAGAGAGAGAGAGAGAGAGAGAGAGAGAGAGAGAGAGAGAGAGAGAGAGAGAGAGAGAGAGAGAGAGAGAGAGAGAGAGAGAGAGAGAGAGAGGAGGGAGGGAGGAGAGGGAGAGAGAGAGAGAGAAGAGAGAGAGAGAGAGGGGGCGGGGCAACAGAGAGAAGAGAGAGAGGAAGGGAGGAGGGAGAGAGCAGAGGAGAGGGAGGGAGGGAGAGAGAGAGAGGAGGGAGAGAGAAGAGAGAGAGGGAGAGGGAGGGAGGAGAGAGAGAAGAGCAGAGAGAGAGGGAGGAGAGAGGAGAGAGAGAGAGAGAGAGGGATGGCAAAAAAATCACATTTGTCTCTCTCTCTACTATTGAGAGAGACAGACAGACAGACAGACAGACAGACAGACAGACAGAAGACAGACAGATGCAAAATAAATCACATTTGTCTCTCTCTCTACTATTGACGAAGAGAGACAGACAGACAGACAGAGACAGACAGACAAAGAGACAGAGAGAAGAGAGAGAGAGAGAGAGAGAGAGAGAGAGAGAGAGAGAGAGAGAGAGAGAGAGAGAGAGAGAGAGAGAGAGAGAGAGAGAGAGAGAGAGAGAGAGAGAGAGAGAGAGAGAGAGAGTACAGTGGCTCTGGTTTTCCATACACCACATCTCTGCCTCAACCAATCCAATCTCTCTCTTTTCCTTGTGGCTCAAGTCCTCTCCCTGTCATCCGATCCCTTTTAGCCCCTTCTCTACCCTCCCCCCCGTCATAATGGACATGCGATGTAAAACCTGTAATAATCAACCAGTCTCCTCAGTCTCTCTCTCGTCTCTCTCTCTCTCCTCTGTCTGTCTGTCTCTCTCTTTCTCTTCCTCTTGTTGTCTCTCTTTGTTCTTCTCTGTCTGTCTGTCTGTCTGTCTCTGTTCTGTTCTGTCTGTCTGTCTGTCTGTCTGTCTGTCTGTCTGTCTCTCTCTCTCTCTCTCCTCTCTCTCTCTCTCTCTCTCTCTCTCTCTCTCTCTCTCTCTCTCTCTCACTCTCTCTCTCTCTCTCTCTCTCTCTCTCTCTCTCTCTCTCCTCTCTCCTCTCTCTCCTCTCGTCTCTCGTCTCTCTCTCTGTCTCCTCGTCTTCGATCTCTCGTCCGATCCTGGGCATGTCTCCTCTCTCCTCTCGTCCTTCTCTCCCGCTATCAAAAATGGCAATGGGAGCCTTGTTGTTGGAGCTACACTTTGCTTTTACGGTGATTCCGAGTTGTGTGTCGTTTTGTTTTATTTGGGCTATTTGATTTCATTTTGCGTTAGTGAATTTTACATTATGTATGTGTTGTATTTCTGCTTCTTGGCTATTTTTTCTTCTTTTTAAAAAAAATATGTCTTTTTTCATAATATTTCCTGTCCTTTTGTTTCATTTAATGTCTCCGTTGTCTCGTTTCTTTAGAAAAAGTCTCCCCACCCTCTCTCTGTCATTATCTCTCCCCTCTATCCCTCCTCTCCTCTCTCTCTCTCTCTCTCTCTCTCTCTCTCTCTCTCTCTCTCTCTCTCTCTCTCTCTCTCTCTCTTTGCGTGGGCAGGCGCGTGTGTGTGCTCTGTGTGTGTGCTCTGTGTGCGTGTGTTCTGTGTGAGTGAGTGTGTGTGTGTGTGTGTGTGTGTGTGTGTGTGTGTGTGTGTGTGTGTGTGTGTGTGTGTGTGTGTGTGTGTGTGTGAAATTCCGAAATAGTAACAAACATCACCACACAACAACGCCACAACAACAAAATCGCCACAACAATAACATCACCACAACAATAGCAATATTGCCACAACAATAACATCGCCACAACAATATTGCCACAACAATAATAACATCGCCATAACAACAACATCGCCACAACAATAACAACATCGCCACAACAATAACATCTCCACAACAATAACAACATCACCACAGTAACAACAACATCGCCACAACAATAACAACAACAACGTCACAACAACAATAACAACACCGCTTTGATTCGGGTGCAAAATGGGTAGGGGGGGGGGAGGTGAGGTGAGGGGGGGGAGGGAATGTTGGGGCGGTGAATTCTAGACTCTAATTAATTGACAAGAAGACTTCAAAGAGAATTGTGAACTGCAGTAGCAAACAGCTGGGAGACAGTGAAACAAAGCAAATGACCGGTAATGGTAAGCCTGGTCCACAGGATGTGCAGTTAGGGAGGGGGGGGATGCTAATGAAAAAAAATCAATGTTCGCTGCATGCACTGTTTGGCCTATCCTAAAGGTGAAGCATAGGCACGTTTCACTGATGCGATATAAACACAGTGGATTTTTCTAGCGGAAATCTATTTTCATATTTATTTTAAAGTGAACCAGGTATATTTCACTGACATAATAAGAACAATGGATTATTGCAACGGAAAACTATTTTCACATTTATTATAAAGTGAAACAGGCATATTTCACTGACATAATAAAAAACAATGGATTATTGCAACGGAAAACTATCTTCATATTTTAAGGTGAAACACAGCAAATTTCACTGATACGATAAAACACGTGAATTTTTATAACGGAAAACTATTTTCATATTTATTTTAATGAGAAACAGGCGTATTTCACTGACAATAAAAACAATGGATTATTACAACGGAAAGCTATCTTTATATGCTAAGGTGAAACACAGCATATTTCACTGACACAATAAACACAATGAATTATTATAACGGAAAACTATCTTCATATTCATTATACGGTGAAATACAGCACATTTCCCTGACACAAGCACAACGGAAAAATATCTTTATATTCTATTGTAAAACACAGTACACTTCACTAAAACAATGCATTACAACGGAAAAGTATATATTCAAAGCTGAAACACAGCATATTAAATTTTCACCCCCACACACGCAATGTACTATTACAAAGAAAAATATCTTCGATGCCTCGTTGTATAATTATCTGTATGATTAGAAATATGTTCATCAATACAACTACACTCCAGTGATGAATATTTTCAGTGTGATTGAAAGTATGTTCATCAATAAATGTGACGTACATAGATAATTGCAATGTGACGAATGAATGAATGAATCACACACATGCATCGCAAAGTACAATGAGAAACTACTTCTACTACTACTACTAACTACTACTACTACTACTACTACTACTACTACTACTACTACTACTATACTATACTACTACTACTACTGCTACTGCTACTACTCTACTACTACTACTACTACACTACTACTACTACTACTACTACTACTACTACTACTACTTCCACCACCACTACCACCACCACTCTACTTTTTCTTCTTCTTCTTCCTCCTCCTCCTCCTCCTCCTCCTCCTCCTCCTCCTCCTCCTCCTCCTCCTCCTCCTCCTCCTCTCCTCATCATCATCCCTCATCATCATCATCATCATCATCATCATCGAGAGCCCTGACAGCATCTATTGTTGTCTATCGTATAAGCGAAAATGCAATGATCTGCCGTTAGGCACCTGACAAGTCAGGCCCAGCGCATCTGACTTCGCCACAGGAGATAACTGTTATGTTTTAAGTCTTCCTGGAAACAAAGGCAGGGGAATGGACAAAGAAGGCAGACAAACAGACAAGAAGGAGGTGAAAAGAAGAAAAGGAACGAGTCAAAAACAAAGAGATAGAAAAGAGGAGATTCCTAGCACAGAATTTCCAGAAGGTGGGAATACTATTTCTACATACAGGCCCTAAGCATCCCCATGGGTGAGAATCAAAAACTCAAATTTCTTCAAAGCATAATTAATTGTCTGTCCCTTTTAATGGCCACGTTAAGGCATTGGAACAGAAGGCAATAAGTGGAACAGATTAAGCCACTCCAATATTAAAAGAAAGCAGCACGAACTAAGCAGGATGATCTTAATTAACCAACTCTATCGATTCAAGCAATCACGGTCAATGTGCCCTATTAGCTCTCTTTCTCTGAATGTCTGTCTGTCTGAACTGTCTGTCTGGCTGTTTCTCTTAACCTTGTCTTTCTTTTGTCTTTCTTCATCTCTCTCTCTCTCTCTCTCTCTCTCTCTCTCTCTCTCTCTCTCTCTCTCTCTCTTCTCTCTCTCTCTCTCTCTCTCCTCTGCCTCTCATTCTCCTCCCTTTCTCCCCATCTTTCTTTCTTGTGTCTCTCTCTCTCCCCCACCTTCCCCTCACACACACACCATACTCTCTCTCTCACTCTCTGTCTCTGTCTCTCTTACTGTCTGTATCTCACTCTCCGCCTCTTCCCCCCCTCTCTCTATCTCTCTCTCTTTCCCTCTCTCTCTCTCTCCTATATCTCTCTCGATCTCCCCCCTCTCTCTCTTACACACACACCACACACACACACAACACACACACCACACACCACACACACACACACACACACCACCACACACACACACACACACACACACACCAGTTAACTCGCATTTGGCATCCTTGAAGCATTGCACTTATTTTTTTTTTTTGGTTTAATTTTTGCAGGCTGTGTCTGTAGAGTAAGGTGCACCTGGTGGAGCTCAGCCTCTCTTCAGGTACAGAATGCATGCTAGGTATGTTCGTGCTTCCGTGACCCTCTGCACGCTGCTATGACATTTGACTGATAGTGAAATAACAACATAGAAAAGAGAAATAGAATTAATGATCACAAAAATATGGTCAGAGAAAAACACTTAAAGGACGTACAGAAATAACACTGAAAAAAATATAGGGGAAAAAGAGAATACCC
>CM060336.1:50066250-50068750 GCA_030674155.1 Stramonita haemastoma
GTGTGTGCGGATTATTTGCTAATGGGCCACACAGCCTGGTAATCTGACAGCAGAACACCAGCCAGTGAACACTGGATAGCAGCAGGCACGAGAATGACACAGAGGGAATCACTGAAGGAGACAGAGAGAGATAGAGAGAGAGAGACAGACAGAGAGATGGGGGGGGGGGGAGGGAGAGAGACAGAGACGGAGAGAGACAGAGAGAGAGAGAGACAGATACAGACAGAGACAGAGAGAGACATAGACAGAGAGAGACAGAGAGGTACACACACAGAGACAGAGAAAGAGAGACAGAGACAGAGTGAGATTTATTTATTTTATTTTATTTATTCTTTTATATCGAGGATAACAGAATAAGCAATCATGTGCTTTTTTTCATCCGGTCCCCGTGTGTATGCAGTTTTGTAAATATTGTCATCTGTTCCCACCGGCACACGATGGCCTACTCTTACGAAAAGCGGAACAGGATTTAACGTGTGCGGAAGATGTTCTGCCTGCGTTCACACACGGGGCCTCGGTTTAAAGTCTCATCCGAAGGACTTTTGGGGAGAGTGAAGTCAGTACTGATGTTAACTCCAACAGAGACACACAGAGAGGCAGAGAGAGAGCGAGAGACAGAGAGAGACAGATAGAGAGAGAGAGATAGAGAGAGGGAGAGAGAAAGAGAGAGACAGACAGACAGACAGACAGACAGAGATACAGAGAGAGACAGAGAAAGACAGACAGACAGATAAACAGACAGACAGAATGAGAGGCAGACAGGAAGACAGATGGATAGGCAGGGACAGAGACAGAAAATAGAAAGACAGACAGACTGATACAGAGAGACAGAGAGCACGATACAGAGCCAAAGACATGGATGTAGGCAAACAGACATTCAGACATAAGGGCAAAAAAAACCGAGACAGACTCGCCAAGAGAGAGGGAGAAAAAGAAACAGTATAATGAGTATATACATAAGATAACATGCCCATCTCCGTAAGCGAGAAACTATTAGAAACGACAGCTAACGGCTGTGATACAGTGTTGTCCACCTTCTGTCACAAGCGCGCGCGCGCGCACACACACACATACTCACACACATACTCACACACACACACAGAGCTGCCTGTGCCATCAGTCTTTCTAGGACACACACACACACACACACCACACACACACACACAACACACACACACACACACACACATATATATATATATACACCACACATACACACACACATACTCTCTCTCTCTCTCTCTCTCTCTCTCTCTCTCTCTCTCTCTCTCTCTCTCACACACACACACACACACACACACACACACAACACACACACACACACACACACACACACACACACACACACACACACACACACACACACACACACAACGTCTTTCGGATGAGACTGTAAACCGAGGCCCCGTGTGCGAACGCACGCAGAACATCTTGCGCACACGTTAAATCCTGTTCCGCCTTTCGTAAGAGTAGGCCATTGTGTGCCGGTGGGACAGAAGACAATATTTACAAAACTGCATACACACGGCGACTGGATGAAAAAAGCACATGAATGCTTATTCCATTATCCTCGATATAAAAGATTTTTTTTAAACCACACACAACATCCTGTGTCATCATTCTAGAACGCACGCACGCACATTCACACACACACCACGCACGCACGCACGCACACACACACACACACACACGACACACACACACACGTACACAAACAGAGAGAAGAGAGAGAGAGAGGGGGGGGGACTGAGAAAGAGAGAGAGTGACAAGGTAACACAAAGTATGCTGACTTACCTATAATTCCAAAGCACGAGTCATCAGGAACAGCACATGAAACAGAAAAAAAATATAGATAAAGACAGTAAGATTTCTTACACATGATATTTATAAAAGCAGCTGTATGTGCATTTCCATGTGTAACTCTATGATAACAAAAAACGACAGCTAACACCTGTTATACAGTTTTGTCAACCTCCTTCCACACATATTATGATGTCCGTATAGAGTGCTCGCTTTCCCCAAGTCAAGTTAAGCAGCATCAAGTGTGGTTACCAAGTGTATGGGTGACCGTTTGCGCGCCTTGGCTTCAGTATACTCTCCCCCCCCCCCCCAGTTCACCCAACTGTCAATGGGTACCTGCCCTCTATAGGGTCAGGGAAGGTAAAGAAGCGAGGGAGAGGAAATGGGCGCCGCCATCAATATGCTGGCCCCTAGAGAAGCTGAGGTCTCTGATGCCTCGCTCCCCTACGACCGCCTAGGTTATGGGACACCTTTACCGTTATCTTTATCGTTACCTTTACCGTTACCTTTATCGTTTTGTCCTTCACACTTTCCGTAACTCCAAGCTGTTTCTTTCTCTTCCACGAAGGAAGGGGGTAGGACGGTCAAGCAAGTAAACCGTGAAGTTCTGGGTTCCATTCCCAGTCTTGCCTTTTCTTTCCAGTTTGACGAGAAATCGAACTGAATGTCAAAGTCCTTCAGATGAGACTATATATACTGA
>CM060336.1:50071250-50072667 GCA_030674155.1 Stramonita haemastoma
TCTTCTTCTTCTTCTTCTTCTTCTTCTTCTTCTTCTTCTTCTTTTCTTCTTTTTTCTTCTTCCTTCTTCCTCTTCCCCTTGTTCCTCTTCTTCCTCTCTCTCTCTCTCTCTCTCTCTCTCTCTCTCTCTCTCTCTCTCTCTCTCTCTCTCTCTCTCTCTCTCTCTCTCTCTCTCTTCTCTCTCTCTCTCTCCCTTCCTCTCTCCCCTCTCTCTTCGCTCTCTCAGATCTAAATCAGATTGTAAACTGGTTCGTCAACATGCAAGAAAAGAGAGGGGGGTTTTCCTTCACTTTTCTTCTTCTTTCTGTCTTTCTTTCATTTCGGGGGAGATATAAAGCCAGAAGGTGAGGGGATTACTCTCTCATCCTCTCTCCTCGCTCTTCCATTTTTCCTCCTCCTTCCTTCCTTCCTCTCGCCGCTGTCGGCAACAAAGTTATGTGATCTACACCACCCCGTCTCCTTCAGTTAGCGTCCAGCCGTGTGTGTGAGAGACAGAGAGAGTGACAGAGAGACAGACAGAGAGAGAGACAGAGAGAGTGAGACAGAGCGACACAGAGAGAGAGAGACAGAGAGAGTGACACAGAGAGACAGAGAGACAGACAGACAGAGAGAGAGAGGGTGTGTGTGTCAGAGAGACAGAGGAAGAGAAGGAGATATATTAAGAGACAGACAGAGAGACAGAGAGAAAGAAAGAGAGAGAGGAAGAAAGAAAGAGAGAGATTGAGAGAGAGAGAAACAGAGAGAGGCAGACAGAGAGACAGAGAGAGTGACAGAGAAAGAGAGTGACAGAGAGAGAGAGAGTGTGTGTGTAAGAGAAAGAGAGAGTGACAGAGAGAGATAGAGAGAGAGAGAGACAGAGAGAGTGACACAGAGAGACAGAGAGACAGACACAGAGAGAGAGATTGTGTGTGTCAGAGAGACAGAGAGAGACAGAGGGAGAGAAGGAGATATATTATTAAGAGACAGACAGAGAGACAGAGAGAAAGAAAGAGAGAGAGGAAGAAAGAAAGAGAGAGATTGAGGGAGAGAAACAGAGAGAGGCAGACAGAGAGACAGAGAGAGTGAGAGAGAGATAGAGTGACAGAGAGAGAGTGTGTGTGTGTAAGAGAAAGAGAGAGTGAAAGAGAGAGAGAGAGAGAGGAAGAAAAGAAAGAAAGAAGAGAGAGAGAGAGAGAGGAGAGAGAGAGAGAGAGAGAGAGAGGGAAGAGAGAGGAGAGAGAGAGAGAGAGAGAGAGAGAGAGAGAGAGGAGAGAGAGTGAAAGAGTGACAGAGAGACAGAGAGAGAGGGAAAGGAAGAGAGAGAGGGGAGGGAGAGAGGGAGACAGGAGACAGAGAGAGAGGAGCAGACATACAGTGAGAGATACGGAGAAAGAGAGAGGGGGGAGGCGAGGGAGAGACAGAGAAAGACAGAGATGATA
>CM060336.1:50072767-50080267 GCA_030674155.1 Stramonita haemastoma
AGAGACAGAGGAAGAGAAGGAGATATATTAAGAGACAGACAGAGAGAAGAGAAAAGAAAGAGAGAGAGGAAGAAAGAAAGAGAGGATTGAGAGAGAGAGAAACAGAGGGCAGACAGAGAGACAGAGAGGTGACAGAGAAAGAGAGTGACAAGAGAGAGAGAGAGTGTGTGTGTAAGAGAAAGAGAGAGTGACAGAGAGAGATAGGAGAGAGAGAGACAGAGAGAGTGACACAGAGAGACAGAGAGACAGACACAGAGAGAGAGATGTGTGTGTCAGGAGACAGAGAGAGACAGAGGGAGAGAAGGAGATATATTATAGGAGACAGAGACAGAGAGAAGAGAGAAAGAAGAGAGAGGAAGAAAGAAAGAGAGAGATTGAGGGAGAGAAACAGAGAGAGGCAGACAGAGAGACAGAGAGAGTAAAGAGAGAGATAGAGGTGACAGAGAGAGAGTGTGTGTGTGTAAGAGAAAGAGAGAGTGAAGAGAGAGAGAGAGAGAGAAGAAGAGAAGAGAGAGAGAAGAGAGAGAGAGAGAGAGAGAGAGGAGAGAGAGGAGAGGAGAGAGAGAGAGAGAGAGAGGAGAGAGAGAGAGAGAGAGAGAGAGAGAGAGAGAGAGAGTGAAGAGTGACAGAGAGACAGAGAGAGAGGGAAAGGAAGAGAGAGGGGGAGGGAGAGAGGGAGACAGGAGACAGAGAGAGAGGAGCAGACATACAGTGAGAGATACGGAGAAAGAGAGAGGGGGGAGGCGAGGGAGAGACAGAGAAAGACAGAGACTGATAGACAGACATACAGTCAGACACAGAGACACGGAGAAAGGAAGGGAGGGAGAGAGGGGGAAGGGAGAGAGAATGAGAGGGGGGAGAGAGAGAAAGAGAAAGACAGAGAAAGAGAGACAGACATATAGACAGAGAGAAAGAGAATGAAATAAAGAGAAACAGAGGAGAGAGAGAGAGAGAAAGAGAGAAAGAAAGGAAAGAGACGATAGAGAGAGAGGAGGGGGAGGGAGGGAGAGAGATGAGAGGGGATGATAAAGAGAGAGAGACAGATACAGAAAAAGAGAGACAGACATAGAGAGAGAGAGAAAGAGAGAAAGACTGGTGGTGAGAGAAAGAGAGAAAGAAAGAGACAGATAGAGAGAGAGAGATGAAAAGAGGGAGGGAGGGAGGGAGGGAGGAGGAGAGAGAGAGAGAGAGAGAGAGAGAGAGAGAGAGAGAGGAGAGAGAGAGAGAGAGAGAGAGAGAGGAGAGAGAGAGAGAGAGAAGAGACAGACAGACAGACAGACAGACAGACAGACAGACAGACAGACAGACAGACAGACAGACAGACAGACAGACACAGACAACAGACAAGACACAGACACAGAGAGACAGATACAGGAGTTTATGTATTATATGCAAATACATTACACTTTCTTCATCAATAACTTCCTGAATTTTGGACCATAAAACAAATTTTATTATTCTTTCAACGATTTTTCAAAAAAATATCGATCTACAAAAAAAACCAACCCAGGTTGGAAATCAGTTCACTAGCTACATAATATAAATTCTCTTTACCGACAACCCTGACACAGAAACGCTGCGGGGAGGGGGGTATGTGACGGGGGGTGGGGGGTGGGGGGTACTCACGAAATATCTAGCAACATCTTCAACAGTTACGGCCTCGCCATGCTAAATGGATAACAGTCTGCTACTGTCTGTGCCACATCACATCATCGGCGCTTAAAGCTTTTCTTCTCTGTCTCTCTCTCTCTCTGTCTCTCTTGTCTCTGTCTGTCTCTCTCTCTCTCTGCCCTCTGTCTCTCTTCTCTCTCTGTGCCTCTCTCTCTTGTGCCTGTTGTCTTCTTTCTCTCTTCTCTCTCTGTCAGTCTGTCTCTGTCTCTTCGTCTCTCTCTCCTCTCTCTCTGACATACACACACGCACGCACGCACACCCCACTACACTCCTCTCTCTTCTCTTTCATTCTGTCTCTCTCTCTCTCTATCTCTCCACCACACATCCACCTCACCAACACACACACACACACACACACACACACACACACACACACACACACACACACGCACGCGCGCACGCAAAGAGTATACATTTCCTTCTTCTGCCTCTTAAGACTACAGGAATTCTGTCCTCGCTGGTGTCTAAGCCAGATGGATGCATCCCATGTGGGTGTAAGACTTTACACCTTGATTTAAAAAACAAACAAACATATACAAGCATCTCGTCGTAGACACAAAGGGACAGATTGACCGAAAAAACACGTGCATTCACATCACACACACACACACACACACACACACACACAACACACACACATAAAAAAAATTATATGTTATATATATATAGAGAGAGAGAGAGGAGAGAGAGAGAGAGAGAGAGGAGAGGAAGAGGAGAGAGAGAGAGTAGAGGACAGAGAGAGGAAAGAAGAAGAAGAAAGAAGAAGAGGAGAGATGAGAGAGAGAGAGGAGAGAGAGAAGAGAGAGAGGAAGAGAGAGAGAGAGAGAGAGAGACGAGAGAGAAAGAGAGAGAGAGACGAGAGAGAGAGAGAGAGAGAGAGAGAGAGAGATGGAGAGAGAGAGGAGAGAGAGAGAAAGAGGAAAGGAGAGAGAGAGGGGAGAGAGAGAGAGAGAGGAGAGAGATAAGAGATTAATGAAGAGAAGAGAGGAGAATGATTAGACAAATCTGGTCAAGAATTTAGAGAAAGAGAGGAGAATGAAAGAAAAGAAAGTTCAGACAGACAGACGAGACAAGATTTCACAATCCAACAACAAAAAACAGTGAACATGAAGTGACAAAAACAGAGTAAGTTATTTTTTACCCAAGACTTTTTTTTTCATTGAAAGGTGATGAAGAAGAAACACAAGCACCCAACACATGTTTACATATACAACAATAAGAAGCAGTGATCCACCAAACCAAACAGCTATTTATACCCCCAAAATTTACTTTTTTCATGACGAGCTATAAACATCCTCTTACATATACAATCTCTGACTACCGACACCACTCCTATTATAATCGCCCCTTTAACTTTTTTTCCAATTATGATACGTGATGGACTGTTTGTTGAGACGTAGACGGCAGACTACAAATAGAAGAGCTTTTTTGTTCCATGACAAAGCGTGTCAAACTTTTAAGATATAAAAGTAAAGAAGAAAAGAGGAAAGAAAAACAATAACAGAAAGAAAAGGCAAATTAAAAAGAAAAGACAGAAAAGAAAGGAGAGAAAAGAAAAGAAGAAAGAATGGAAAGAAAGAAAGAGGAAGAATGGAGGAAAGAATGGAAAAGAAAGACTTGAAGAAAGAGAAAAAGAAAGAAAGAAAGAAGAAAGACAGAAAGAAAGAAAGAAAGAGAAGAAGAAAGAAAGAAAGAAAGAAAAGAAAGAAAAGAAAGAAAGAAAGAAAGAAAGAAAGAAAGAAAGAAAGAAAGAAAGAAAAAAGAAAAGAAAAAGACAAGAAAAAAAAAAAAAAAAAAGAAAGAAACAAATAAACAAAGAAAGAAACAAAGAAAGACGGAAAGAAAGAAAGAAAAAGACAAAAAAAAGAAGGAAAAAAGATATCAAACCATATTATAATAATAATTAAAAAACCACGAAGAAAGAGCAAAACGTGAGCAATATAAATATACACCACGTGACATTTGCTATTTTCCCTGGCTTTTAATGTTTGTTTGTTGTTGTTTGTTGTGGGTTTTTTTTTCAAATCATCAGATGAGCAGATACCAAGAGGCGTCGTACAATTATACAGTTCCGCTTATTCACAACAGAAAAAAGAGACATATCATATCACCATTGTCTACTGCTATAAAACAACAACAAAGCAAACAAAACAGCAGCAACAACAAAAGAAAAACGATATTAGTACAGCATAGACGACCCGACAGGGAAGAGAAAATATGTTTTCAATAGTAATACAACAATAAAATGGGTGGGGCTGTGCTGTGGCTATGAATCACACCCCGTAGAGAAAACAGCCCAGGCTTAAAAAAAAAAAAAAAAAAAAAAAAAAAAATTCCCCCGCGCAAATTCAGGGGGCCTGTTCGTATAAATAGCATCCCCACCTTCTGGATATTCTGCGCTAAGAATTCCCTCTTTTCTATCCTCTCTCTGTTTCTGCCTTTTCTTCTTGTCACTTCCTTCTTGTCTATTTTCTGCCTTTTTGGTCCATTCTCCTGCCTTATTTTCCAGAAAAAAATCTTATAAAAAAAAATCCCCACGCCGAGGTTAGATGCCTTGGGTATGACCTGTTAGGCACTTAACAGCAACGCAAGGCAGTTTAAGAAGAAGAAGAAGAAGAGGAAGAGGAAGGAAGAGAAGAAGAAGAAGAAGAAGAAGAAGAAGAAGAAGAAGAAGAAGAAAAGAAAGAAGAAGAAGAAGAAGAAGAAGAAGAAGAAGAAGAAGAAGAAGAAGAAGAAGAAGAAGAAGAAGAAGAAGAAGAAGAAGAAGAAGAAAAGAAGAAGAAGAAGAAGAAGAAGAAGAAGAAGAAGAAGAAGAAGAAGAAGAAGAAGAAGAAGAAGAAGAAGAAGAAGAAGAAGAGAAGAAGAAGAAGAAGAAAAGAAGAAGAAGAAGAAGAAGAAGAAAAGAAGAAGATACAGAGCATACGGCCACCACCACCATCACCCCCACAACACCTCCACCCCCACAACAACAACCACACCAATAAGAACAACAACAGCATCAGCAGCAAAGAGGTTTTAGGCTTAAGTCTGTTTTTCTCCCTGCAGACAAAACTAGGGGAACCCTAAGATGTGATTTAACTTTTCTTGCTCTACATACATCTTAGATACCTACCCTCCTCCTCGGGCTGCCTCCTTCCTTCTCTGCTGTCTCTCCTTTTATTTCTTTGTCTGTCTGTCTGTCTGTTTCTCTGTCTGCCTGCCTGCCTGATTGCCTGCCTCTCTCTGTCTCTCTGTCCTCTCTGTCTGTCTCTGTCTCTCTGTCTCTCTGTCTCTCTGTCTCTCTCTCTCTCTCTGTCTCTCTCTGTCTCTCTCTGTCTCTCTCTCTCTCTCTCTCTCTCTCTCTCTCTCTCTCTCTCTCTCTCTCTCTCTCTCTCTCTCTCTCTCTCTCTCTCCTCACACACACACACTACACACACACACATACACACTCACATACACACACGCACACATGCACACACGCACATACACACACACATACTCTTACCCCCATCCCACTCGAGTCTCTTTCCTAGTGTCATAGAGATCTTCTCGTGGTTAATTTTGTGAATGTGTGCCTATTTTATATCATGTATCGTTTTGTTTAACATTGCTAAGTATTTAGTCAAGTCATTGCTAAGTCAAGCGCTTTGATTTGTTTTTGCAAGATATAGCGCTATACAAATTCCATGTATTATTATTATTATTATTATTATTATTATTATTTTATTATTATTATTATTATTATTATTATTATTATTATTATTTGTGTAAAAAACAAAACAAAAAGAGCCAGCCAAACATTAGATGACCATTATTACTTTCTTCTCTTTTCACAATAATTTGTCTTGCCTTATAGCATTAATTCTCTCATCAACACTTACATTTCATATAAAGATATATGCCCGAAGCTAGAATGCAGCTACCTAAATGGTGGGTAATATCGGTTGCATACGGAAACTTTTACCGCAGGTGAACCTCAGAGCGGTTGCCGAGGAATGAGGAAAACTGATATATATGCATTCGTGCTTTGTAGTATGAGCAAGGCAGAATACTAAAACAAAAAACAAGCAACAACTAAAATAATTAATAATAATAATAATACATGGAATTTATATAGCGCTATATCTTGTAAAAACAAATCAAAGCGCTTGGACTCGACCCTCACAACAAACAAACCAATGACAATAAAATTCTAGCAAATTAGAAAGAAAACAACGCGCCGCGCGCGCGCGCGCACACACCACAACACACAACACACACACACAACAACACACACACACACTGGAGAGATCGGTTAGGGAAAGAGGGTGGTTGTAGGGGTGCAGTCTGTAAACCTTCTCTTTTTAAGTGGTAGCAATAAAAAAAAAAGATCTGCACTATTTTGACACATGCATGTACTAAAACAGCTGCTTCCTACAGATACAACAAACAAACAAACAAACGAGTGTCACCTCAAACGACCGACTCTCACCATCACGATCACTCAACATCGATAACAAACGCATAAACAGATATTGGCGAAGAAACAACAACAATAACAACTTTACCAAACACAAATAAGGAGAAGCGGATTCACCAACATCAGCAACAAGACCAACAAATAACAACACCATCATTATCATCAACAACAATAACAAAACAACATACACGTCACCATGCAGCAGCAGCAACAACAACAATTATAGCAAAAGCAACAAAAACTACAGCAACAACAACAACAACAACCACGCATTTGCATTCTCTGCAAAAAAGGTAAAAAGCCAAGAGAAAGAAACACTCCTCAGAATGGCTTTCAGTAACCCTACCCCTAACGCCAGGCCGGCTCTTTCCACAGAAGATCTATCCTCTTTTGTTCCTTTTTTCGGACAGACAAGAGGATGCAACAAGGGCTCTGCTTGCTGCTTTTCGCTCTCCTGCACATTATTTACTTCTTTGATTCTTCCAGGAGAGAGCAGCTCTGCCATTTCAGGCCGAACAAACAAGGAAACAAACAAGTACACATACACCTACACACACAGCAGGCAGGTAGGAACGCACGCACACACACAAACATGCACGCATGCGCGCGCGCACACACACACCATCTGGAAATAAAATTTTGACTTGACTTCACACACGCACGCACGCACGCACGCCACGCACGCACACACACACACACACACAACAACACACACAACACACACACAACACACACACACCAACCAGCGCGCGCGCGCGCGCCGCACGCGCGAGCGCCTTTAAGTAACCCTTTCTGAGACGGGATAGCCTGGTGGTCAGAGTGATGCGCTCGTGATCTGCTGACCCAAGTTCGAATCTCGTTGAAGACGATTTTCCTTCTGGAGTTAACATCAGTGTACAACTCCACTTCCCCCAAAAGTCCTTCGGATGAGACTATAACCAAGGTCCCATGTGCGAACGCACGCAGAACATCTTCGAACACGTTAAAACCCGTTGCTCTTTTCGGAAGATTAGGCCATCGTATACCAATGGAACGGATGACAAAATTCACAGAACTGTATACCTACGAGACTGGATGTAAAAAGCACATGAATACTTATTCTACTATCCTCGAAATAAAAGACTAAAGATAAATATAAAAAAAATATACAAATACGCACGCACACACATAAAACCAAGTATTTGCACTGACTGCCCCCCCCCTCCCCTTGCCCATCGCCTCTCGCCCCCCCCCCCCCTCTCCCTGCTTTCCAAAGATGTGTAAGATCAGATTGAACGGGTTTTTTGCTGGCCAGTTTCGCATCTTTGTATTGCTTTTTTGATATATGTTCTTGTTGTTGATGTTGTCATTTTACATCATTTCTACGTTCTACACACAACCAAAAAAGTTAT
>CM060336.1:50085267-50087767 GCA_030674155.1 Stramonita haemastoma
TACCCTTTTATCACAGAGAACATTCCTTGTGGTTTGTTTGTTTTTCTTTCAATTTAAGAATGTAATGACGTAAACAGAATTTGGTTCCATATATGATATTCTTCTAGCAGAGTAATTTGCTTACAAATCTTTCCATCTTCTTTTTTCTTTTTTGTGCTGAATTTTGAGCAGTGTCTTGAATTTTCTCTTCTTTGCCCGATTAGAGCTCCGTATGCGACTTGTCTTTTTTGCCCTCCATGACGGTGGCCGCATTCCGACTTCGGGGATGTATGCTGGGTATACGAGTACGAATACGAACTCTTTAATGTGTCAAAAGGGTGAGAAATTCATGTGGGTCACAAACAAGGGTATGTTCGTGTTTCCGTAACCTGCCGTCCGCAGACATGAACAACGGGATCTTTAACGCGCACATTTAACCTTCTGCATGTGTATATAATTATACACGGAGAGAATTAAGGCAGTGGCAGATCTGTACGTACACACACACACACACACACGCACATACACACACAAACACACACACACCACTCACACACACACACTCACACACACACACAAACATCAACCCCCTCCCCCCCGCCCCACAAACACACACACACACACACAACACACACACACACACACACACACACACACACACACACACACAGGCTGCACACTTCTCAGTGCACGGGAGCATCCTCTCTCTGTAGCAGAGCAAGACCTCCAGTCCATAACAAGCATCATCAGGCCCCCTGATCTTCCGTGCGAATAAAGATCTGCACCCCCCCCCTCCACCAACTACCCCAACGCTTTCACTCTCCCTCACCCAACCCCCCCCCCCTCCCAGGCATTAGCTCTTCCCTCCCCTTTCCGTGTGTGTGAGTGTGTGTGTGTGTATGTGTGTGTGTGTGTGTGTGTGTGTGTGTGTGTGGTGTGTGTGTGTGTGTGTGTGTGTGTGTGTGTGTGTTGTGTGTGTGTGTGTGTGTGTGTAAGTGTGTGTAAGTGTGTGTGTGTGTATGTGTATGTGTGTGTGCTTCTTTCTTTCTTTCTTTCTCTCATCTTTCTGTTGTCTCTGTCTGTCTGTCTGTCTGTCTGTCTGTCTGTCTGTCTGTCTGTCTGTCTGTCTCCCTCCTCTCCCTCCCTCCTCTCTCTCTCTCTCTCTCTCTCTCTCTCTCTCTCTCTCTCTCTCTCTCTCTCATATTCCTTTTCCTCCTCTCCCTTTTTTTTTCTCCCCTCCTAGGTCCCTCACCCCCCACCCCCACCCACCCCATTACCCCACCCTGCCCACCCTCCACCCCGCCCCTAGTCCACCCTGTCACAACCCCTCTCCCACCCCCCCCCCTCCACCCCCCCACCCCTCCCCGCCGTATTCCTTCTTGGCCAAGTGTTGACTTTATTGATTTCTAATGATAACAGTGTCTGGCCCACAAGTGGCCTGTCTCCATAGCCGATATTCTCCTGACAAGATTCCCCTCCAGCCACTAGTGTCCTGTCTTCTAGGCTCCTCGTAGTGTCCCTTGCTCTCTTCTTCTTCTTCTGCTTCTGCTTTCGTGGGATGATTTTTTGTGGGGTGGGTGGGGTTTTCTTTTCTCTCTGTGTCTCTGTCTCTCTGTCTCTATGTCTCTCTGTCTATGTCTCTCTGTCTCTATCCTCTCTCTCTTCTTTATTATTATTTTTTTGGGGGGGGGATCTTTCGTTGACTCTTTTTTTTGTTGGTGCTTTCCCTCCTTTTTTCGTGGTTGGGTGCTTAATTCCCCTTGGTTTGTTACAAAGGTGAATAACTCTAGAAATACAAGGAGGAGGAGGATAGAGAGGAGGAGAAGCAGAAGAGGAAAAACAAAAACGAAGAAAAAGAAGGAAGCAAAGCGGAGAAATTCAGAGGGAAAGGGAGAAGAAGGAGGAGGAGGAGGAAGAGTAGGAGGAGGAGGACAAGAAGAAGAAGAAGAAGAAGAAGAAGAAGAAGAAGAAGAAGAAGAAGAAGAAGAAGAAGAAGAAGAAGAAGAAGAAGAAGAAGAAGATGGGGGAGAAAAGAAACACACACACACACATACACACACGCGTACATACATACATAATCACACACAAACACACACACACACACACACACACACACACACACACATACACACACACACGCACACGCACACACACACACGGATGGGAAGGGGTAGGCCCTAGGGGCCGGCAGAGGCAGGGGGTGGAAGGGTAGAGGTTAGGAGGGGGATGGAGGGGGGACACAAGCATCAATCGACTTCTATTCTCCTTACAGGTCACTGCCAATTCTTTACACAACTCACCACGCTACTTCAGAAAACTCACTCGCTCTGGACATCTGGATCGTAATACTGTTTTGTTTGTTTGTTTTGTTGTTGTTATTGTTTTTATTTTTTTAGTTTGGTTCGGTTTGGCTTGTGTGATTCAATTTCTGTCCGTTAAGAAGACGATTCTGCTGTTACATCCACCTTTATTCCTATTGCTGCTGTTGTTGTTGCTGATTATGATGATGATAAAGATGTTA
>CM060336.1:50095267-50112767 GCA_030674155.1 Stramonita haemastoma
CACTGATAGAAATGCATGAATAGTCGGCAAAACTTTGTTTTTGTCTATAATATCTGTGTGTGTGGGTAGTAGTGTGTGTGTGTGTGTGTGTGTGTGGTGTGTGTGTGTGTGTGTGTGTGTGTGTGTGTGTGTGTGTGTGTGTGTGTGTGTGTGTGTGTGGTGTGTGTGCAGTGTGTGTGTGTGTGTGTGTGTGTGTGTGTGCGTGCGTGCGTGCGTGCGTGCATATGGTTGTGTGTGAGAGTCTTGTGTGTGTATGTGTACGAGTGTGTATGTGTACGAGTGAGTGTGTGTGTGTGTGTGTATGTATGTGTGTGTGTGTGTGCGTGTGTGTGTTGTGAGTGTGTGTGTGTGTGTTCTCCATCGCGCACGAGTGTACACGTGAGAGAGAGAGAGAGAGGCAATGACAATGACAATGACAGTGACAATTATTTATTCAATAAAAGGCCATGGCCCCATTTGAAGGAGCGTACTTCATTGATAATGGTTTGTATATTCCACACATAAGTCTTGTACCTCCAACACATGTAAAACATCATTTTTCAATATAGAGCGAAATTATGCCATCATCGTTTCTCTTATTTTGAAGAATTTATGCAGTAGAAAACAGCATTTCGTATATTTTCATTGGTAGAGGAGAAAAGTAAGACTAACCGAAATAGTGCTGGTCTTTTATAAAACTTACAGAGAGAGGGGGGGAGGGAGGGGGAGAGAGGAGAGAGAGAGAGAGAGAGAGAGAGAGAGAGAGAGAGAGAGAGAGAGAGAGAGAGAGAGAGAGAGAGAGACAGAAGACAGACAGAAGACAGACAGACAGACAGACAGACAGACAGACAGACAGACAGACAGACAACAGACAGACAGGAGACAGAGACAGACAGAGACAGAGAGGGAAAAGAGACAGAGAACCAATCCAACATATCAAATGTCTTACATTAACGTAATGTCATGAAATATGATAGCATGACAGCGATCTTGAGTAGTTATCATATTGTATAAAATGGCAGCATCTCAAAAATAATGTTTATCATATCATCACACAATGCCATCAAGAATCACATGACGCATTGTTATGCTCATCTTACATCAGCCTCACAATGTTATAAAACATTCCCAAAGCAATAACTCAATGCGACGGTACATATACGGATGCAGTGAACTGTCAACTTCATAATGGTTGTGTCAAGTCATGTAATGTTACAGTAGGTTAAGTTAAACTAGTCTTAGCCGAGTGGTTATTACACTTTTTGACGTCAACCCCATGAGTCTATGAAGTCGTGGGTTCGTATCTCGGCGGCGTCTGGTGAAAAAAGGTTGGGGTGTTTAAAGATCTCCAGCTCAACTTCTAGTGCAGACCTCCAGTGCCTTCATTCCCGTCACACATACACATACATACACACACACACACACATATTATATATATATATATATATAAAATATATATATATATATATATATATATATATATATATAGATATATATAGATATATATATATAGAGAGAGAGAGAGATAGAATAGATAGATAGATAGATAGATAGATAGATAGATAGATAGATAGATAGATAGATAGATAGATAGATAGATAGATAGATAGATAGATAGATATACACATGCAGAAGATCAAAATATACACGTTAAATTATCCTGTGATTCATGTCAGTGTTCGGTGGCTGACGAAAGCACGAATGTTTATACCTAGCATACATCCCCGAAGTTGGAAAACGGCTACCTTCATGGTGGGCACAAAAATGGTTGTATACAGAAGATCTTACCATTGGTGAACCCGGAGCTGCAGCCGAGGAAGGAGAAAACTACAACCAAACAAAACCAAGTATGCTGAGTCAGATTACGTTAATTCAACTGAAGTACCATATAAACACTACTGTATTGTATTGTGCTGTGTTGAATTGTGTGTAGTGAATTGTACTGTATTTTATTGTAATGTATCACAGTTAATTGTATTGCATTACATTTGTGATGGGTTGGTAAGTAGATTACCTCCCATGCGATCAGAGTCATGCTGCAGCATTGTGTTACTAAATCGGGACACACCTGCGAATTGTGCGATGCTCTGCAAATGTCCACTGTTACACACTGTATTTCTTAGCAATGTACTGCGTACAGTCGTACTGTGGAAATACCATAGCTCAGTGGTCAGAGCACTCGCTTTCCCCAAGCTAAGGTTAAGCAGCAACGAGCTTGGATTGGTAACCGTTTGCGCGCCTTGGCTTCAGTGCAGTCCCCAGTTCACCCAGCTTAAACGGATACCTGCCTTTCTTAGGGTCAGGGAAGGTAAAGCAGGGAGGGAGAGAGGAGATGGGCGCCGCCCTCAATATGCTGGCCCCTAGGGAAGCTGAAGTCTCTGACGCCTCGCTCCCCTACGACCACATAGGTTATGGGACAACTTTTCTTTAACAGTCGTACTATGGTATTGCACTGTGTTGTGTTGTCTTGCATTGTTTTGTACACTGTTTTGAGTCACGGCAGATTTCTCTACGTGAAATTCGGACTGCTGTCCTCGAGGAGAGCGCGTCGCCACAAGAGCAGCGCCACCCATTTGTTTAAACATGTTTTCCTGTCTGTGTGTGTGCAATTTGTTTCCCGTGAGAGCAGCCTTTTACACAATATTTTGTCAGCACAACTCTCTTATTACTGCGGGTTTTTTTAATGTGCACTAAATAAGTATTGCACACGGGACCTCGGTTTATAGTCTCTTGGGAAAAATTCAGCACCCAAACCACCACTCAAGAGAGAGAGAGAGAGAGGGGGGGGAATGTGGGAGTGGGAGGGACAGAATACAGACATAAAAATGGTTTACAAAGCACAAATAGTTCTTTTTTGAAGCTGACACACCCTCTCTCCCTCCCCTCCCAATCTCCCCCCCCCCCACACACACACACACACATCTACCACCACTTTCCCCTCCCCACCCCACATACACACAGAGAGAAGACGAGGCTAGCTATTGTAGTATATAATAGATATCAAAGCTGCAATCATCCTAACCGCTCAGTCCATCCTACCAGTAACCTAACTTTGATGTCCAGGGGTGAATAGGGGCACAGGACACGGGCTGTTGATCAAAACCCTACAGAAAACAAAACAAAAAAGACACCAAAAAACACATACACCTTCATATTATCTCCGCACTGACTCGGAAAGCTGCCATTAGATCCTGCCATGGTCGTATCATAGCCGTCGCGCTTAATACTACGCGTGAAGGCTCGCGATGGATGATGATGATGATGTTATGGCCGTTCAACGCGTTATCTACCAGTGATACTGGAGGATGATAGGGGGGGGGGGGGGGGGTTGCATATGTTGAGAGTGTGTGCTGAAGAGTTAGCCATGCGAACTGTGCATGAATGGGTGAAGGGAGATGGTGAGGTAGAATTTGGATGAATAAATAAATACTGTCATTGATAGTTTCTTTTGTCCTTTTTTATTTGATTCACTGGTGCGAGTGTGTGTAGGGGCCTGTTTGGGACCACACACGTACATAACAACCACACAGGCAAGCGCATTCACGCGCGCAAGCAGGCACAGAGGCATGCGTGGACACACGCACACAAACACACACGCAGACATACATGCGTTCGCGTGTGCACACAAAACACACACAGGCACACAGACACAGACACACACACTTGCACATACACACACAAGTGCACATACACACATACGCACAACACTACACTCACACACACACCACTCACACACACACACACACACACACACACACAATTTTACTCCAGTTTACTTTCAGTACAAACGGCACATACACGAACTACGCAGCTTTCTCCCTCACAGAAGAGAGAGAAAAGGAAAAAAAAACAACTGAACACGAAACATATAGCATTTTCAGAAAAAAGAAAAAAATAAGCAGAAAAGCCACTCACATCTGGAAGAGCATCAGAGAACTAGACACGGAGAGCCCATTGCCTCGTGCATAGAATCAATAACACGAAAGGGCATGCACGTGCACACAGTTTTAAAGGAAAATAACAAACAAACAAACACATACAAATCTTCGCATGATATAACTGCTCCTTTGTACACTGTGTAAAAGATAGATGATCGCCTGTATTATTACCACGCTGCTATTGTTCTTGTTTGATGATGTTGTTCTTGTTTGATGATGTTGTTGTTGTTGAGGATGTTTGTTGTTGATGTCGTTGTTGTTTTGATGTTCTTTGTTGTTTGATAATGTTTGTTGATGTTTGTCGTTGTTGGAATTGGTGGTGGTAATGATGGATTTGTATGAAGTTGTTTATTATTGGAGTTTGTTGCTGGAGTTGGTAACGGTTGTGCTGGTTGTAGTTGTTGTGGTGGCAGTGGTGGTGGTTGTGGTGGTGGGGTGGCGGTGGTTGGGGTAGTTGTGGTAGGGTTGTCTGATGTTACCATTAGCTTGGTGTCGTTGCTTTTGTTGTAGATGTGTCATTGTTGCCGTTGTGTTATTATTGTATTAATGGTAGTTTTATTGATTGTTCTCATCTGTTTATTCATGTTTTCATTTCTTCTTCTGCTCCATCTTTTTTGTCATCTTTTCATGTGCTTCTTTCTATTCTTCTTCGTACACTTAAATTGCTTTGTGTGTGTTTTTCTTTTCCTTTTCTTCTTCTTCTTCTTTCTTCGCATTCTTCTGCTTCTTTTCCTCTCTCCTCTTCTCGTCCTCTCTCTTTTCCTTCCCCTTCCCTTTCCTTCTTCTTTTTCATCTTCTACTTGTTCTTCTTCTTCTTCTTCTTCTTCTTCTTCTTCTTCTTCTTCTTCTTTCTTCTTCGCAATTCTTCTTCTTTGTCTCCTCGTCCTCGTATGCCCCCTCTCCACCACTCCTCTTCTCTCCCCCCCCCACCCCTATTCTTCTCTCTTCTCCTCCTCCTCCTCCTCCTCCTGCCTGTGCCGCTCTGTGTCAGCTCTGACATGAAGGGGAGCTAATTCGATATTATCTCCAAACGGGTTAGCAGTGCTTATTCAGAGTGTAAAGCAGGTAATGATACCTTTCCTCTTGCCTCTCCATTAGACACTCGTGAATCACGGTCTATAATTGCCGGCCTTTTTTCCGAAAGAAAACTGCTTAAAGGGGATAGGGGCGAGAAAAAATAAAACAAAACCGAAAAAAGCTACCCCTATCCCCCCTAAAAAAGGAAAAAAATACCCCCCCCTCCCCTCCCACTAACTTCCTGTTGCTAATGTTGGCCTAATAATTCAGTTTCATGGATAACACGAATGATGAAATCCTGAGATTTGCCATTAGAGTGGAGTGCGTGTGAATGTTTTGAATGCAAGCGCTTTGATTTTGTTTGCTTTACAAGATTTAGCGCATTATATCAATTCTATATATTACTATTATATTTCTATATATAGTTATATATAACTATATATGTATATATATCCATTTTATTATGTTATTATATAGGGGGCGGGATAGCTATGTGGTCAGAGCGCTCGATTTCCTCAAGCTAAAGTTAAGCAGCGTCGAGCGTGGTTGCCAGTTGGATGGGTGATCGTTTGTGCGCCTTGGCTTCAGTACAGTCCCCCCCCCCCCCCCCAGTTCACTCAGCTATGAATGGGTACCTGCCCTCTTTAGGGTCAGGGAAGGTAAAGCAGCGAGGGAGAGGAGATGGGCACCGCCCTCAATGTGCTGGCCCCTAAAGAAACTGTCTCTGATACCTCGCTCCCTTACGACTGCCTAGGTTATGGGACACCTTTACCATTATTTATTATTATTATTATTATTATTATTATTATTATTATATTATTATTATTATTATTATTATTTTCATCATCATCATCATCATCATCATCATCATCATCATCATCATCATCACTACTACTGCTACTATGATGATGATGATGATGATGATGATGATGATGATGATGATGATGATGATGATGATGATGATGATATGATGGTGAGTGATGATGACGACGATGATGATTATGATGATTAATATTAAGTTACAATTTCGTGTTATCACAAAGGACAGGTGGTTCTCAATGACAGCGCGCTATAGAAGAACAACACAAAAAACAAACAATTGCTGACAAAACCCACCAGTGTCTCCATGTCGAAGTGAGCAGACGGTAGGCTAATTGATCCACTCCTCAGCTACAGGAGATGATGCAATGTTTTCAGACAATAGTCACAAAGACTAGCTGCGGGAGAGTCGTGCTTTAAAACCTGCTCCGCACAACGACAAAAACAAAACCTTGGAATAGGTCACAAGAATCTAAACCAAATGCTGTATCAATGAACAGCTGAATGAAGATGATGTCATGCGTATATTTCTGGGACAGTATGTCTTGCCCATGTACATGCTTGTGTGTGTAAATTTGCATTAATTTTGTTTAAACTATTTCTGATACGTTGCATGTGTAAGAATAGACAGAATGTAGGCGTTTTAATTTCGTTTTAATATGATTATATATAGCACTGTCTAAGTTCCGTATATTATTATTTTTTATTATCAAAACTGTTCAACCCATTCAACATGTGCGTTAAACTTCAAAGTCAGCTTCCTTGCGTCGTGTGTGGTTACCAGTTGGATGGGTGACTGTTTGCACGCCTTGTCTTCAGTACAGTCCCCCAGTTCACCCAGTTGTAATGGAACCTGCCCTCTTTAGGCTAGGAAGGTAAGCAGCGAGGAGAGAGATGGGCGCCGACCGCAAATGCTGGTCCTTATTTATCATTTATTATTATTCTTTTATATCGAGGATACAGAATAAGCAATCATGTGCTTTTTTTATCGGTCCCTGTGTGTAGTGTTTTGTAAATATTGTCATCTGTCCCACCGGCACACGATGGCTACTCTACGAAAGCGAACAGGATTAACGTGCGCGCAAGATGTTCTGCGTGCGTTCGCACACGGGGCCTCGGTTAAAGTCTCATCCGAAGGTCTTTAGAGAAGCTGAGGTATCTGACGCCTCGCTCCCTTACGACCACATAGGTTGTGGGACATCTTTACCTTACCTACCAGCTTCCTTGGGTTCTGCAAGAAAACAGCCTTGTCCAGAACTGTGGGTGGGTTGGTTTTGAACTTTTTCAATCACAAACTTGACTGATTTGACACCCTCAATGCTGATGTAGTTATATAATCTACAGCAGCAAACGGCTCTAGGCTTGCATCGTACAGGTCTCAAGCTTGGTCCTTCTGACGCAAGAGCTAGATTTTAAAAGGCAGAGAGCTAGAGGGGTAGGGAAGGGGTTGGGTGAGGGAGGTTTAAAAAATGCCACCACTTTCTTCCCCATTTGTACGTTCTGTCAATCAGAGGAGATGACAGACTGTGGTACTTTGTGCAGCAAGTATTCAGCAAAAAATGAAGAAGCAGATCAAGAAAAACCAAACAACCAACAGACATAATTAAACGTACAAATGAGGAAAACACACCACAAAGGCAACATGTCCTTGGGAAAATTCTGTTTCAGAGATCCCCTCTGAGAGAGATGTGTACGAAGGCCTACTTAGGCATGCAACACTACAATACAGTAACAAAAATTAAAAAAGAAAACTTTTTTAAAAAGTTACAATGGCCTAAATGCAATGTAAAGGTTACCTTGTGACTGCCTGCCATTATACAACAGAACGCAGAAAAAAACCAACAACAACAAAAAACAAAACCTACAGCAATTAAGACGCATGACGACAACTTAAAACGAAGACAACAAACAAATAACAAAATGTCACCGAAACCGAGGAAGCCGACAAGAGCAGATACACACAACGAACACGACAACACGACACAGAGAAACGACAGTCACGCCGCAAGCAAGCACGGCACACACGACCGTCGCCCAAGATGCTATCAGAAAACAATCAAGTTTGCTTCCAGAAAAAAAAAAAAAAAAATAAAAAACACCCACCACCTTCACCGTAAAACCCTCGCTCACAAACGCACGCGCTCGTCCGCATGCTGTGCGCGCGTCATGCCATCATAACCATTACCATGGTGACGATTACCTTGGCAAGAAATTTAATGCAATAACCTCTCCGCTGTTTGTTCCCCGGGGCATAGTATGGCAGAATAAGACCACTAAGCAGTGTTTTCCAGCTTTCTTTTCCCTCGCTGCTGTGTTGACATCAGTTGGGGGAGGAAGGAGGCGGGGGAGGAGGGGGGGGGGGTGTATTTTGTGCCATGCCCTGTCGGTGTAATTGACGTTGTTGAATGCTTCCCTGCTGATGTTTGTGACTCACCCAAAGTCAGCTTGTCAGTAAAAAAATAAAAAGTTCTGGGAGGAGAGGAGGGGAGAGAGGGGGGGGGGGGGGGGTTACTGTCTGTTGGATGAGTGTGGTTTAGTATAGCTTGCTGCAGCTTCATGGTTTATCGCGGTGACCGAGTCTAAATCTGTATTGATCATCTAAGACGCCAAGCATCCTCACGGGCAGTAAACGACATCTAAGATGAAACGACGACAACACCACATCATCACCATGTCCTTCGGATGAAACTATAAACTGAGGCCCCGTGTACGTGTGCGAACGCACGTAGACCATCTTGCGCACACGTTAAATCCTGTTCCGCTTTTCGTAAGAGTAGGCCATTGTGTGCTCGGTGGAACGGATGACAAGATTAACAAAAGTATATGCACACGTGGACTGGATGTAAAAAAACACACGAGTGCTTATTCCATTATTCTCGATATAAAAGAATAAACAAATAAATAGATAAATGAATAAATAAATAAATGACTCTTGCCTTGTGAAGACGCCGTACTATACACCTCACAGCTTCTCAAACTTAAACAGGGTTCGATTCGTACCTTTCCTGTACGCAGAAAAAAAGGAACCAACCACTGCAAACAGAAGGCAATTTGCGAAGACAATAATGTTGGTAAGTGACTGGTATGACCTTTGCCGATCACTAGAAAGTAGAAGGGGATAAATTGGGTGAGTGGGTGGATGGTCGATTCATCTGGCATCCGACCCAAGGGTGGGCGGAGGAGGGTAGGGTGGAGCAAGGACTGGTTTACAGATTCACAGACAGGCAGACAGATACTTGGATGACTGGTTACAGGAGGGATTAATAGACGGATAGACGGGCAGACTGACAGAGAGACAGACATTACCATCTGGGAATAAAAATTTGACATGACTTGATAGACAGACAGACAGATAGATAGATAAACAGACATACATACAGACAGACAGGTAGATAGATAGATAGATAGATAGATAGATAGACAGACAGACAGACAGACAGACAGACAGACAGACAGACAGATAGATAGATAGATAGATAGATAGATAGATAGATAGATAGATAGATAGATAGATAGATAGATAGATAGACAGATAGATAAAAGACAGACAGACAGACAGACAGACAGACAGACAGAGAAGACACAGAGGGAGGGAGGGAGAGAGAGGATTGACTGATTGATTGATTGATTGATTGATTGATTGATTGATTGATTGATTGATTGATTGATTGATAAATTGTAGTTATACAGTCAGACAGCCAGACTGACCAGAACGTTCTAAACATGATGGTTCATAGTTGGGTTTTTTTCTCTATTCGTGTTCTTCTAAGGAATGTCTGATATCTCTGATCCCTAATGTGTCAATCCTCCAGGTGACGTAGCATGTCTCTAACCTGCCATTATATGGTCAGGTGAATTTTTGAATGACAGGTACTCTCTCTCTCTCTCTCTCTCTCTCTCTCTCTCTCTCTCTCTCTCTCTCTCTCTCTCTCTCTCTCTCTCTCTCTCTCTCTCTCTTCTCGTCCACCTTTTATTGTGGTCAATTTAATTATTTTTGATCGTAGCCAACCATTCATGTGCCCTATTCCTGAATAAAATCTGTTTCAACCAAGAGCAAAAGGCACTGGCAGGTCTGCACTTGGAGTTGACCACGAAGTCGTAAAAAATCCCCACCCTTAGATCACTAGACGCCGCTGAGATTGGAACCCACGCACTTCATGGACTGAAGTCGAGCTGTTCTTAATCCCTCTACTATAGCGTCCATCATGACGATGATAATGCTCGTAAAAAATACCATTCCGAAGAGCCTCAGTTGTTAAAACCCTATGTTACAGATTTGATACACGTGGAAGAAGCAGATACAAGATCAGATACGAATCTCTGATCTAATTAACGGATACATCGAACTGAATGTCAAAGTCATTCGGATGAGACTCGAAACCGAGGCCCCGTGTGCAAATGCACGCAGAACATCTTGCGCACACGTTAAGACCCCGTTCCACCTTTCGGAAGAGTAGGCCATCGTGTGCCGGTAGGAGCGGATGACAAAATTATAACAAACCAGCATGCACACAGGTGTCGTGTTTAGACACCATCCCTGAAGAAAAATCGGGGAGTTGGAGTTGGGGATCTTTGCTCCTGGTGGCAGCATGATCTGTGGCTCTGTAGGTCAAATGCAAGCGCTTTGATTTATCTTTACAAGAGATAGCGCTATACAAATTCCATGTATAATAATAATAACATCTCAAATTAACGAAAAGAGAAGCTCAGACAATATCTCTTTCGACCACCACTCCACGCCTCCCTCCCCACGTCCCTCTTCTTCTTTCTCTTTGGTTCGTTCCACCCATTCTTAGAGTGTTCTTCCCTTTCTAAGTGGTAAACAACGGATGGAAAACAACAACACAACTCTAAAAACGGAAAAAAAAAAAGAAATGTGTGTGTGTGTGTGTGTTGTGGTGTTGTGTGTGTGTGTTGTGTGTGTGTGTGTGTGTGTGTGTGTGTGTGTGTGTGTTGTGTTTGTGTGATTGTATGTATGTCTCCCACTATGCACACACAGACCAATGTGTCTGTGCATGCATGTAGGTGTACATGTGTATATGTGTATGCGCTTGTGTATGTGTGTGTGTGTGTCTGTGTGTCTCCGTCTATGTGTACACACAGACCTATGTGTCCGTGCATGCATGTATGCGTGCATGTCTCCAGCAAACTTACATACATGCAGCATGTATGCTTACATGTGTAAAAGATGGAGCAAGGGTGGAGGGAGGGGGAAGATGGAAGGACAGAAGAAAGAAGAAGAAGCAGAACAGAGGAAAGAAAAAAGAAAGAAAGAAGACAAGAAAGAAAGAAAGAAGAAAGAAAGAAAGAAAGAAAGAAAGAAAGAAAAAGAAAAAGAAGAAGAAGAAGAAGAAGAGAGAAGAAGAAGAAGAAGAGACGACGACGACGACGACGACGACGACGAGAGGAAGAGGAAAGGAAGAAGAAAGAAAGAAAGAAAGAAAGAAAGAAAGAAAGAAAGAAAGAAAGAAAGAAAGAAGCATAGCAGCAGCAGTCAGCAGGCCACAAGCAGGCTCTCCAGACAAGTTACGGGTGCTTTTTCCCCCCTGAAGCCTAATCTGATGGGGCCCTGAGAAGGGTTCACTTTCATCTTCCTCTCCTCTCCTCTCCGCAGCCTGGCTTTCTTTGTTCCTTCCCCCCCTTTTCCTTCATCAAATTTTCATACCAATCCTTTTCACTTCCACTCCGGATGAACGGCCAGAAGAAGTCCTCCATCGCCGCTGTCACCCCCCTCCCCCCCCCCTCCACTGCCCCAGCTACCCCACCACCATCGCCAGCAAGGATGTCTTATGGAGCCATGTTTGTGTCTAAAGGCTTTGTTTTTTTTTGTTGTTTGTTGTTGTGTTGTTTTTTTTTGGGGGTAAAAATATGTTTATTTAGAGGAACCATGTTTGTATCTATATGTTGTTGTTTTTTATAGGATAAATGTTTATTTAAAGAAACTATATTTGCGTCTTGGGTTTTATTTTGTATAAAATATGTTTATTTAGAGGAACTATATTTGGCTTAGTTTTTGTTGTTGAAAGAGATGTTTTTGATTCACAAAAGCGCGTGGTTATGATATTGCACAGAAATGTTTGTGAGCAAGAAATAGGGCAACGTCTTGATAGGTGCTCTAAAGGTTTGTGTTTTGGGATCCTTAGATGTGGAAAATGTGGGGTTTAAACAAAAATACGGGATAAAAAATGTATCTTGGTGTTTTTTCGATGTGTGTTTTTTTTTGGCAATAGTAAGAAATTGCTTTGTTTTTATTTGTTTCTCGGGGTTTTTTTTGTTTGTTTATTAACATTATTTATAGGGGGGAGGGGGTTGTTTTTGGTTTTGGTTTGGAGCAGTGTTAGAGTATTGGTCTTTGTCTTTTTGTTGTAAGTACGTGCATAGGTCAAACACAGCATCCAGTATCTAAGCACACAGCGATTCACACTGCACAGCACTGACAGTCTTCCAGGACAGCCAGCCCATCAGAAAATCACACGTCAAATCTGACCCACCACCACCCTAGATTTCCCAGATATGTTTCAGAGACCGCCTGAAGCACTGAAGAAAAAACGCAACCTCATTCACATGACTGAAATAATAATAATATGAACATAGCTAGGAAGAGCAACGAAGAGAGAGCGTCATTTCTTTTGACACATATATTCTGGTTGTTTGATAGAAGAGACGACATCACTTCCTTCGATACGTATCATGGTTGTTTAAAGGTAAAGGTGTCCAATAACCTAGGCGATCGTCAGAGACCTCAGCTTCTCTAGGGGCCAGCATATTGAGGGTGGCGCCCATCTCCTCTCCTTCGCTGCTTTACCTTCCCTGACCCTGAAGAGGGCAGGTACCCGTTTACAGCTGGGTGAACTGGGGGACTAGACTGAAACCAAGGCGCGCAAACGGTTACCCATCCAACTGGTAACCACGCTCACTGCTGCTTAACTTGACTGGGGTAAAGAGAGTGCTCTGACCACTTGGCTATCCCGCCCCCGCAAACACATCATGGTCGTTTGGTTGTGTTAAAAATGATTATTGAAACTGCAATAATGATCTACAAACATAGCTATAAAAGTACACATTCACTACCTATGCTGAAAGTTTCCAACTTGCCAGAAAAAAAGCTGGCTTGTCCGAAAAAAGAAAAGTGCAGTACTAGCCTTCAGACACAGATTATTCCCCATACATTTTGCTCAAAACGCAGGGCAAAGTTTCCTTGAGGTTGAATGTTCAAGCTGTGGACAAGTTTCTCGAGGACAGTGTCAATGTTTACCCTTTTCTTGCAGTTTGATATGGATATGCTTGAATAATACACGACCGACTTGATTATCCCTAAAAGGGCATTGGGTAAAAACCACAAGATGTTTAAAGTACAAAGCTTTCAATGACAAATATTTTTGTATATTCGTAAATATTTCCTTCTCTTTTTTTTGGTTTTCTTTGTTTGTTTAGGTCTTGTTTCTGTTTTATCAAATTGCTATTTCTGAGTGTTATACACCATTGATACATCACATTGAATGGGTTTGAGATTTTGTTCCTTATTTCTGAAAGCATTGGTACAGAGGTAAATTTGAGGAGTTAACTTAAAACTGAAGAGAATCGAGGGCTATAATTCCACGGCTTATTTTTATAGTATATGATACTCCATACTCTTTTTCCCTCACCCCAATATGATCTGAACTAAAGAAGGAATGCAAAAAGTCTAATAGGATGTGTCTGCACTGCTTTAAAACAAATAAGCAAATTTCTTTTCGATAACAAAAGAGAAGACAAAATCAGCACATGGATGCTGGAACACAAGAAGAAGCGTAAAATTAGTTATGTGTGAAAAGCTTCAATTCTACCCAAGTCTGTATCATGTTCACCAATGTCCATATTTGCTCAAACTTACAAGCTGGAAACATGTTAGAAAGAAACAGGAAGAGGCTGGATATCCCCTGTATAATTGTTCATATCTAGATTTTGAGAACATTCTTTGTACTCAGTACAGTTATCAAAAATCTTGTACCAGAAAAACTGTTACTCTAATCTACAGATTGAAACTAAATGCTTTTCGAGCAAAATTTGCAAAAAATATACAATGTATATGCGGTGAAAAACTTTCAAATATTCATGTTTTGTATCACTGTTCAGGTTTTAAAAAGTTCCTACCATCATTTCAAAATAAGTCCCTACACGAAGGTTCTTACGAATCCAAGGCTATTGTGCGAGATAGCATTATCCCTGATGCGATCCCCAGTAGCTTCGTTTTTGTAAAATTTGACAATGCGTCTGCTACAGATTTGAAATCAGAATGATTCCAAATGTTCAGGTTCTGCTGTTAGCATAGTTTTGTTGCTGTGTTGTTGTTCTGAGGGTTGTTCTTTTTGTGTTTCTCTGCCTTGTTTTATTTTTTATTTTTTGTATTGTTTGGAATTAGTATCTTGCTACATCTTCCATCTCATCAACCCCCCCTCCCCCCCCCCCCCTCTCCCCGTCTAATATCACATTAAGTGAACAGACGTAAAATTGAAGACATACATTGCTCAAACCTAGAAGTCGGCTCTTTAACCCTTTTACAACAGTATTGTCCCCGATAGGACCTGCCTACTGTCGTTCCATCTGGGAGGATGGTTAAAGAAAACGTCAACTAAGCTGGTTACATTCTTAACACTCGTCAGAAAAGATTATTTTCTTGTTCGTTCCTCGGTTAGAACCCCTAGGATAAAGATTTACTAATGGTGAGATTCGGCATATGCGACCGTTTTTTTCCCCACCAAGAAGGTAGCCACATTCAGACTTTCGGGGATAATTGACATTTTATTCGCGTTAAAAGAAAAGGTAGCCACATTCTGATTTCAGGATTGATTGATATTTTTTATTCGCGTCGAAGTTAAGTCGAGTAAAGACAACAGACAAAATAGCTTCCTGTATTCAAACATAGAAATAAGCAAATAAAAATAACCAAGCAGGCAAAACAAATTAGACCTCGGCCACATCATACCCAAACCCTGCCCGTCTAACTCAAAGTGTGGCTGGCAAACTCGAGCGCAGGAAAATTACAGCAAGAAAACTAACACCTACGAACGAAACAACGTCACGTTTCTTAGGCGTGCGTATATTGTTTCACACGTGGCCGTTCCTAAGCAATCCACAGCAACAGATCGCTTCACACCTGGCCGTGGCCGTGGCCATTCTAAAGACTGCAGAAATAAAGCTGTTTGATTGAGTTTCGTGGCTACATCAGTACAAAAACTGAGGAAAAGGGGAAAACCTCAAAACACTGAATCAAAGAAAAGCAAGTTGTTTAATCGTTCCTCGGCTAGAGCTCCAAGAGTCAACAATGGTGAGGTTTTTGCGTATGCGACCGGTTTCCCCATCGAAGGTAAGTAATAAAAGTAATCAACAAAAAAGTCTGTTTGAAAATGAATATGAAAAAAACTGTAGTTCATTGAGACAAAATCGTTACATTCGACATGAAATGTGTATAGCTGTAATTAACACGGATATAACACACACTGGGTGTCCTCTACACTGCAAGTTTACCCCCTCCCTCCCCCCCCCTCTCTTGCTTCGCAGCTAATAAAAGTTGAATTTTTCTATCAAACATCAAGTACATACAGAGTACATTCTGTCACAAAAGTTATTTTCAAGACCTTGACTGCTGAGGCAAAGCATGAATGGAAATTGTTTTGGAACTTAATTTATAACTCCCTGTTAAAGAAAAGAACGTCTAACTAACCTATTCGCTTTTATGGTGCCTTTCTTTTTCTCTGAGCTTGGAAGAAGCTGTAAAAGACCTTTGAAAACCCGCTCAAGGCCAGTCAAAGTTGCCGTGAAATATGTAACTGAAGAACAAGCTGAAAGTTCAGGAAGATGGTGGATGAAGAAGTAGCCAGCAAACAAGATACGTTAAGGACCATAAGCATGTGCCTCTTTTGTTACATTGTTTCAGTGGAATGAGTGGGGGATACCTTAAAGGTTTTAATCAAACTTTGCAACTTTTGTATGGGAAACGAGGGGGGGAAGAGAGAGAGAGAGAGAGAGAGAGAGAGAGAGAGAGAGAGAGAGAGAGAGAGAGAGAGAGAGAGAGAGAGAGAGGAGAGAGAGAGACAGAGAGAGAGACAGAGACAGAGACACAGAGAGAGACAGAGACAGAGACACAGAGAGAGACAGAGACAGAGACAGAGACAGAAGAGACAGAGAGAACAGAAGAGAGACAGAGAGGCGAGAGGCAGAGAGAGAGACAGAGAGACACAGAGAGAGAGAGAGATAGATAGATAGATAGATAGATAGATAGATAGATAGATAGATAGATAGATAGATAGATAGATAGATAGATAGATAGATAGATAGATAGATCGATAGATAGAGTGTATATATATATATATATATATATATATATATATATATGTGTGTGTGTGTGTGTGTGGTGTGTGTGTGTGTGTGTGTGTGTGTGGGTGTGTGTGTGTGTGTGTGTGTGTGTGTGTGTGTGTGTGTGTGTGTGTGTGTGTGAGTAGGGAGGAGAGGGGTGACTATTTTGACCTCGTTTCTGTCTGTAGCGATAGTTGTAGTGTTTGTGCTTCAGCTTTATTTTTCCTCATATTATTCCTTTTTTTTCTTCCTCCTCCTCCTCCTTTACCCTTCTAACTCTTTCTCCAAAATCATATTACTGCTGTGCACTACTATCAACATTCCTTTTGTTTATCTTTTGACAGCAAGACAGCATAAGAGCAAGAAAAAAAAACCCAACCCAAACCCTGCCATTCTTTCCCCGACGAGCCCGCTCGTCTTTATATCTGACACTCCCCGTCTGTCTTTCTTTCTTCCTCCTGTCTTCCTCCCTGCTTTTTAACGCAGCCGCAAACACCTTCTCCCTTGTCGTCTGCGTCAACCTTTCGCCTGAAGATTTAAGCTCGGGTCTTTTTTTCTGTTTTTTTTAAGGGGTGTTTTGTCTGATGACAACGATAAACCTGCGATGGTTAGTTTCTTAGTATGATGGGGATTTTTTTTCTTTCTTTCTTTTTCTTTTTTTTTCAAAGGAAGAGTTCAGTTGACAGGGTTTCATGGGTTCAGTGTTGTTCAGTGATGGGTAGGTGGGTGGGTAGTTAGGTAGGTGTCATGGAGGTGTCGTATGGCTTGTTTGGTTTCGTGAATGCTTGTGAGAGAGGAGATGAGGGTGAGCGTGAAGAATTAGTGCTGGATGTATGACAGTTTCAGAATGGGGATAGGGGTGTTATTTGGTTGGTGTATGTGTAACATATCTGTTTCCTTCCTCTCCTCTGTGCTCTGTCTCTGTCTCTGTCTCTGTCTCTCTCTCTCTCTCCTCTCTCTCCTCTCTCTCTCTCTCTCTCTCCTCTCTCTCTCTCTCTCTCAAGGGCTGGATGAAAAAAGTATGTAATGCTTACTCTGTAACCCTTGAAAAATAAAGATTATTCATTCTCTCTCTCTCTCTCTCTCTCTCTCTCTCTCTCTCTCTCTCTCTCTCTCTCTCTCTCTCTCTCCTCTCTCTCTCTCTCTCTCTCTCTGGCCCCCCCTCTCTCTCTTGTGTGCGTATGTGTATGTGCTTGCATGTGCATGCATGTACGCGTGCAGCTGCATCTTCCTCACCTTCTTCAGACCTCACCCATCATCCCGCACATCACATCACATCACATCACCCTGCATCAGGAAACGAGCGGTACCGTTGAAAACCACAATCAACCATCTAATGCCTAAACTGGATTTCAACACTTTTCCGCCCCAACTCTAAAATCTGACTTTTTTGTGACAGGCAGGCAAGCTAG
>CM060336.1:50125267-50130267 GCA_030674155.1 Stramonita haemastoma
AAGAAAACTTTTCAATAGCTCATAATCTTTTCCCCAGACAATCTACCGTTGATGAAAGCATTATTAAGTTCTTAATGGTTTTTGCTTACTAATTAAACTATACTAGTCGAAACCCATTTTGAAACACAGACTATTTTACGCCTATGTGAATTTACCATTATCAGTCAAACCGCATTAACATTTAATCAGCTTTAACTAATAATCTGATTTTATCCATGCGATAAAAATATTAAGCCAGTACCGCATACGCATAACAGATGCCGTTATAGAGATGGGGTAGCGATAGCGCCTTGTCTCTCCATAAGCCAAATTGTTTGGATTCTTACAGTGAATCTGGAGAGAGAGAGAGAGAGAGAGAGAGAGAGAGAGAGAGAGAGAGAGAGAGAGAGAGAGAGAGAGAGAGAGAGAGAGAGACAGAGAGAGACAGAGAGAGACAGAGACAGAGAGACAGAGAGAGACAGAGAGAGACAGAGACAGACAGACAGACAGACAGACAGACAGACTGACAGACTGACAGACAGACAGACAGACAGACAGACACACAAAGGGACACACAGAGACAGACAGACAGGCAAACAAACAGACTGACAGACACATAGACCTCAAACATTACTAACTGAACATCATCAGCCTTATTCAAAGGTCAGGGGACTCGTTCTACACTGCTCCAAGCGGATGCTATGTTTAGCGCTTAGTTGTCAGTACTTTTCTCGCCATACAACGGAATTTCCCAGCTCCCCCATTTTAAAAGCACTATACCGTGCTGCCAGCAGAAAACACCTGTTAAGATGGGACTCATATTACTTCATAAACAGAATACAGTCAATAGTTGTGAGTGTAGCAAAGTAGAGGTGGAGGCAGTGGTAATAGTAGCATTAGTTGCAGCAGCAGCAGCAGTAGCAGGAATGGCAACAACAGCAGCAGTAGTATTAACGATCATTAATAGTAATGGCAACAACATTAATAATTTCCTTAATTGTAGTAGCAGCAGCAAAAGTAGTAGCAGCAATAGTAGAAGTCATAGTCATAGTTGCAGTAGCGACAGGTGCAGCAGTAGCGGTAGTAATTGATAGTAGCAGCAGCAGTATTAGTAATATCAGTAGTAGTGGCAGCACAAAAGTAGTAGCAGCATAGCAGTAGTATTCATAGTAATAGTCGTAGCAGCAGCAGCAGCGGATGTAGCATGGGCCTAACTGTTTAAGAGCACAATACAGCGTCACAAAATATATAACTGTTAATATGTCTCTTGTATGCATACACATTGCAGCAGCATACATTTACACGCACACACACACAACACGCACACACACGCACCACATACATACATGTACAATGCATGTTACATACACCATACATTGCCATTCATACACACACACACACACACACACACACACACACACACACACACACACACACAACACACACACACACACACACACACACACATACACACACACACTTATAAATCAAAACAACAAACCATTTTTCCAACACTGACAACAACAGATCATCCTCCAATAACTCCCACATTTCACAAAAGCAACATACCCACCCAATAATCTTCACGGACACGTTTTGTGCTTCAAAGGAAAATTAACGAGACCTGACTGGAAAGCAATTGGGAAGAAAGGAAAAGTTTGTTTGGGTTTTTTTTTGGTTTAATCAGAGAGACCAGGAAAGTGGAGTCCATCAGAGAGGTGTCAGTAAATGTCGGCATTGGACAGCCTACAGATGGGACCCCAACACCCAGTGACATTTTTCAGACACCGCCAGCAGTGATAGACGATGAGAGAGAGGAAGGAGCTGTAAGACAAGAAATGAGACAATAGAATGATTCACAGACAGAGAGAGGGGGAGAGAGAGGGGGAGAGAGAGGGGGAGAGAGAGGGGGGAGAGGGGGAGGAGAGAGAGGAGGGAGAGAGAGGGGGGAGAGGAGGGGGGAGAGAGAGAGAGGGGGGGGGAGGGAGACAGGAATGACAGACAGACAGACAGACAAACAGACAACAGACAGACAGCAGAGAGTAGAGAGAGACACACACAACACAGACAGAGAGAGAGAGGGAGGGAGGGAGAGAGAGAAAGAGAGAGGGAGGGGAGAGAGAGAGAGGGAGAGAGAGAGAAAGACAGGGGAGGGAGGGAGAGACAGAGAGAAAGATATAGAGACAGAGACAGAAAGAGGGATAAAACTTAGACGCACATTATAAGAAATTTTGCCTGTATAACTGTTTTCAAATACCACACCACAAAGGCAGACATATTCCGACTTCAGAGAACATTTTCTCCTTTTTAAGGAGAGAGCAGGTTGTTAATAGTTTGCATGGTTGAAGACAACCTCAACATAACATTTCCAACCATAACAACAGTATATTATGTAGTAGGCTAGGCACTTAGCTTATTTCAATAAGTGATACAAAGTTTTGGCATAGGCTGAAAAAGAGAAAGGTAAGTCAAGATTCATACACCAAGCTTAAGTTTAAACACACCAAAAGCTTTTAAAAAACAACACTCATTTTTCAAAGTAACATCAGCTCTTTTAACAGTGTAAGTAGTACTTATGAGTCTTTAATGATCATTAAACCACTTTACAAACACCCAAAATCTATTCGTGAAAACATATGAGTTGACTCATAATTTACTTCTTCAGATTACCTTCATGGTGTGCAAAACTGTCGAATACACACCTCAAAATCTAACCACTGGTGAACTTCGGATCTAGAAAATGTAAGGGAAAAAATCTTCAGGATTTGAAATTTGAATATGGCAGCCTACATATGAGGAACTTGAACAAAAAACAACTCATAAAAACAACTGAATTATTATTATTTATTTATTTATTCTATTCTTTTATATCAAGGGTTAATGGAATAAGCACTCATTGCTTTTTTTTACATCCAGTTCCCTATCGTGTTGCAGTTTTGTAAATCTTTATCATCTGTTCCCACCGGCACGCAGTGGCCTACTCTTCCGAAAAGCAGAACAGGATTTAACGTGTGCGCAAGATGTTCTTCGTGCTTCACACACAGGGCCTTGTTTATAGTCTCATCCGAAGAACTTTTGGGGAGAGTGGAGTCAAATGATGTTAACTCCAGGAGAAAATCCCCTTGATCCCCCTGAACGGAGTTTAGCAAAGGAAAGAGGGGAAAAATCTTCAGGATCCTCTGAAATTTGAATATGGCAGCCTACATGATGAGACTCAAGACTCAAGACTCAAGAATACTTTACTGTCTCAACATGAGAAATAAGGAAATGAGGAACATGAGCAAAAAATTAAACATACACAACGAACGTTTCATCCAGTATATACCTAAAATCTCACACTTTTTCCCAAAAATGACATGAGTAAGACAAAGACCATGTGTGCATAACCACAAGAGTGTCAAGCTAAGGAGCCAGCAGCAGCGACCACAAATCTTGAGGCAGGGGAAGGGACGTACCGGTGACCCTGTGGGTGATGCCCGATACATCCCCGTCCCTCTGACACCTAGCGGTTCTGCTCCACACCTCGGCCAATGGCTTTGACAAAGGCAGCACCTGCCGAACTGGTCTCTTCACGCGCTGGCACCGCCGATTTGCTCAACCCTCATTGCCGGGTAGGGACGATTCTCGCACCTCTTGTGACGTTTTGTGTAACGCAACTTTCCCTCGCGCTCGTCACGTGTCAGTCATTTAGGTTTTAGGTTTTGTGGGGGGGTGAGGGGTGGGGGGAGGGTGTTTGTGTGTGTGTGTTGTGTGTGTGTGTGTGTGTGTGTGTGTGTGTGTGTGTGTGTGTGTGTGTGGTGTGTGTGTGTGTGTGTGTGTAAATGTTGCGTTTGTTTGCTTAGGTTGTGTGTGTATGTACGCGTGCGTGATGCGTGTGTGCGTGCGTGCATGCGTGTGTGTGTATGTGTGTGTGTGCACGTGCTCGCACGCAAGTGTGGTGTATGTGTGTGTATGTGTGTGTGTGAGTGGTGCCTGCGTGCGTGCAACATGTGTTGTGTTTACTCGTGTTTGCCGTTTATCTGTCCATCTATCTGTGCCTTTCAATTCTTGAAGTCACTGAATTCCTTTCTTTCCATTCATATTTTCTAACTTTTTTTCTCCCTCACAGCTCACCTTTCTATCTGTCTCTCTGTCTCTGTCTCTCTGTCTCTCTCTTCAATGTCTGTCTATCTTTGTATGTGTGTGTGTTGTGTGCATGCGCTCACGCATGCATGTGTGTGCCTGTATGTTTGTCAGTTAACTTGGTCTTTGTTCTCAGTGTCACAGTTTTCTCCATCTATTTTCCACTCCCTATGTCTTTGTGTTTTTTCTGTTTGCGTGTCTCTCTAATCTTCATCTCCGTGTTGTGAATCATTCTATTGTCCCATTTCTTGTCGTTACAGCTCCTTCCTCTCTCTCATCGTCTATCACCGCTGGCGGTGTCTGAAAAATGTCACTGGGTGTTGGGGTCCCATCTGTAGGCTGTCCAATGCCGACATTTACTGACACCTTTCTGATGGACTCCATCTTCCTGATTCTTTATGTTTTTGTTTTTTTGTCCATCCCAATTGCTTCCCGTGTTGTTTCTCGTTAACTGTCTGTGAAGCGTAAAGTGTGTGTGAGGAGAGTTATTGGGATATGTTGTTTTTGTAAAAAGGCGAAGTTATTAGACGGTATATTACCCCACCAGTCACAGAAAGCAGGCTGGGTATGTTTATGTCATGCATAACACTGGCTATAGTATGGCTTTTGCTTCTGTGAAACAAGAGACGGCTGATTGACGTACATTTTGGGTACGTGTGCCCGTGTTTCAAACACAGGGCCTAGGTTTATGATTTCATTTGAAGGAAGTGATAGAGAATGGAGTTGCAAACCCTGTTCTTTCTAAGAGATTGGGGAAAGGGGGTCCCTTCTTTGAGTGGTTCTTTTTTCTCCTTTTCTTCTTCTTTTTTCGAATAGTGAGAAAAAAGAGGAAGACAAAGAAGGAGAAGCACAATAAGGAGTATGGAGAGAAGATGCAGAAGACAAAGAAGAAGACGAAG
>CM060336.1:50153629-50156129 GCA_030674155.1 Stramonita haemastoma
CACACACGAACACACACACACACATTCACACACACACACGCACACACACACACACACACTCACACACACACACACACACATACACACACACACACACACACACACACACACACACACACAACACACACACACACACACAACACACTCCCAAATCCTGACAACTGGCACTTGGCTGTCAATTGGAAAACCAAACAACGAGCTTTCAAGTGGCTTAGGTCTCTAAACCACACACAAGCACGCACGCACGCACGCGCGCGCGCGCACACACACACACAAGCACGCACGCACACACACACACACTCACACATACGCTCATTCGCACGCACGTGCGCGCGCGCGCGAACACACACACACACACATATGCTCATTCGCACGCACGCACGCGCGCGAACACACACACACACATACACACACAGATAAACACACTCAGATTCGTACAAACGCGCGCGCGTGCACACACACATAACTCACACACACACGCGCGCGCACGCGCGCGCGTGTACGCACACACACACACACACAGACATACACACACACACACACGCATACACACACACACACACACACACACACACACACACACACACACACACACACACACACACACACACACACACACACACCACAACACACAACACCACACACACACACACACACCTGCCTGAAGCTCGTCTTTTTCTCATACGTCAACCATCGCTTTTTTTTCCTTCCTTTTTTTTAAAGTCTTTTTTTTTCCCTTTTTGACAAGCGCTGGTTGCAAATTCCCGGCACTTATCGGTTTGAATTTTGCAGTTACCATTGTTTCTAAAAAGTGGGGTTCTCTGCCTGCCATCAACTCTGCTAGCTATCCTCCCCCCCCCCCCTCCCCATCCTCCAAGATACTAACCCTTTAGTTTTTCTTTCTTCTCTTTCTCTGCCCTCACTGAATAAAACACAGCAACTACCATTTTTCAACGCTGAAGTCGGATGCGCTGGGTCTCTGACATCCTCAGACGCTTAACGGCAGCGCAACGCATTTTCGCTGAAATGATAGACAACAATAGTTGCTGTTTGATTGTCCGACGACGACGAAGAAAAAAAGCATCCCTTATACGCGAGTTCTACCATCTCTTGTTTGCTTCATTTTAGTTTGTTTATTTAAGATCTATTTCAGTATGTTCCCAGATGTTATTTCGACACGTGTAGAACTTCAGTACTAATCTGGACTAAATTTTGGACTTAAAAGCATGCAGTGTGTATCAAAGGGAACTGGGGAAAGAGGATGATCATGAAATAGTGGGCATGCCGGTGTAATTAGCATCCCCATCTTCTGGAAATTCTGTGCTAGGAATTCCCTTTTTTCTATCCCTCTCTTTGTTTCTGCTTTGTTCCTTTTCTTTCTGTCACCTCCTTCTTGTCTGTTTTCTGCCTTCTGGATTTATTCGACTGCCTTTTTTAAGAAAGGTTTAAAAGGTGACAGTTCTCTCCCACATCGAAGTTGGATACGCTGGGCCTGACTTGTTAGGCGCTTAACGGCAGCGCAACGCATTTTTGCTCATAATTATGACACAGACAACAATAGCTGCTGTCTGACCGTTCCAAGACGAAGACTAAGAATCTCTCCTTACGATCCTATCTCATGCCCTGCAGTCTGTCTGGAATGTTAGTGTGTAGGCTATAGTAGATTGCTTGGTTTGTTAAGTTAGGTGATGTATACAATGGTGGTGGGGTAGTGGTGGTAGTGGTGGTAGTGGTGGTGGTGTGTGTGTGTGTGTGTGTGTGTGTGTGTGTCTGTGCACGTGCACGTGCACGCGTTTACGTGTGTGCGCTAATAGTTGTGCGTGAGCGCTCGCGTGCGTACGCGCGCGCGTGTGTGTGTGTTGTGTGAGTGCGTGCATGCCCGTATACCCGCCTGTGCGCTTGATCACGTGACCTATTTGTTTGCATGTTTGCATACGAGGATGAGTCCGTCATTGTGCACACCTGCGTCCGTTTGGGTCAATGTTTGCACGTGTTGTCAAATCCCAATCGCAGACAGGCCAAAACACACAAACAGCATTCCTTCCTACCCGAACAATGTCAGCTTTCAAACAGCATTCCTACCCTGTGGACTGTTCGCTATGATACGTTTGCACACCCGCCAAAGGGCTTCCAGTTAAGCCATTTCCTTTCTCGCTGTGACAAACTTCGATATGGAAGTTAGATAGCTGCTTTATCCCCTTCTCTCTACGCCCCAAAAAACATTAACAGCAAGAGACAGACAAAATATCATTTTTGTGTCGTCAAAACTTGTCACAAGTTTAAAGTGCCTTGGGTTAATGGGGTTATGAAAATATTAACTTTGGAAGCTTTGTGTTTTAACGGCAGAGCGTTTGATGCCTTTCTTTTTTTATTTAAAGAAAAGTGTGTTCGTGCCTGTATGATTTTTCTTCCTGGGAGGGGAGTGGGGGGTTTTTCTGAAAAGTTTCTTTTATCCAAACGTTGATATAAAACATAGGTGGGGTCGTAAACGGACACTTTT
>CM060336.1:50163629-50168629 GCA_030674155.1 Stramonita haemastoma
GTGTGTGTGCGAGAGAGAGAGAGAGAGAGAGAGAGAGAGAGAGAGAGAGAGAGAGAGAGAGAGAGAGAGAGAGAGAGAGAGAGAGAGAGAGAGAGAGAGAGAGAAAGACAGAGACAGACAGAGAGAGGAACAGAGAGAAAGACAATGACAATAGAGAGTGTGACAGACAGACAGAGAGAATGTGTGTATGTGTATGTGTGTGAGTGTGTGTATATATGTGAATGTATGTATGTGTGTGTGCATAATTATATATATATATATATATAATATATATATATATATATATATATATATATATATATATATATATATATATATATATATATATATATATATATATATATAGTGTGTGTATCTGTCTGTCTGTCTGTCTTTATTTGTTCGTATACATGTCTGGGTGTCTAAGCACACACACACACACACACACGCACACACACGCGTGTCTCTAGCTCTATGCATTTCAGAGCTTGGGAAGAGTAGAAAGAGAGAGGGCGCCTACGCTGGCGCATTGCAAGCCAGTGCTGCTGATATGTCTCTTTGCCGGGCCGCCAGCCAGCCCATCTGTGAATAAAATATACAAATACACCCAAGTATGGTCCGGCAAATACTTTCACTTCTAAGATACCTAAGTGGGACCTCAGCCTCCGCAAACATAAAAGTGAGCCGTCTGTCTGTCTGTGTCTTCACTGTCGCAAACGAAAGTGTTCTATCTGTGTGTGTGTGTGTGTGTGTGTGTGGTGTGTGTGTGTGTGTGTGTGTGTGTGTGTGTGTGTGTGTGTGTGTGTGTGTGCGTGCGTGCGTGCGCGCGCGCGCGCGTGTGTGTGTGTGTGTGTGTGTGTGTGTGTGTGTGTGCGTGCGGCGTGTGTGTGTGTGTGTGTTTGTGTGTGTTTGTGTGTGTCGGGGGGGGGGGGGGGGGGGGGGGGGGGGGGGATGGGGTTGGTTGTGTGTGTGTGTGTGTGTGTGCGTGAGAGAGATAGGGGGTCTGTGTGTGTGTGTGTGTGTGTGTGTGTGTGTGTGTGTGTGTATGTGTGTGTGTGTGTGTGTGTGTGTGTGTGTGTGTGTGTGTGTGTGTATGCGTGTGTGTGAGAGAGAAAGGGAGGGGGTTGTGTGTGTGTGTGTGCGTGTGTGTGTTTCTGTGTGTGTGTGTGTCGTTTTCTTTTTTCTTTTTGTTTTTTTGATCATCTTTTGAGCAATCAATTTATCAATTTCAAGTTACAGCCTTTTCCTGCATAGACATAGCAGAGTTGTACAGTACAGTACAGTCAGATAGAACCCACGCTCTTTTATAGTTCCGATTCCCACCCCCTGATCTATGTTTCATCTGCTTTATCTCGGGTACATTTCTTCAGCTAACACGACTGTTAATCACGTTTTCATATTCTGCAGTTTTTTTTCTGCGTTAAAAAGGAGTTGGCTTAACAGCAAACCTAAGACATTTTCATACTACAGCGTGAATAGTTTGACCAGTAGGGTACGTAACTCCGCATTTTGTGAGGATTTCGTTTCATCTATGTTATTTGTTTATTTATTTGTTCTTATATATCGAGGATAATGGAATAAGCGCTCGTGTGCTTTTTTACATCCAGTCCCCGTGTGTATGCAGTTTTGTACATCTTGTTAAAGATGATGATTGTAAGTGCCCCGTTTTTAGATGTGGGTACTAGATTTTTTTTGTTTAAATTCTGTCTGTTCTCCTGTCTTCTAGATCAGGGATTTATTTCATAATTGTCAGCAGTTCTCTTGTCTGGAACTTTGGGGCTGGCGATGTTTTCATTTACCTTTTTATCTAAACTTCAAAAAAATCATCATTCTTATCTTTGTTGCAGATTTCTGTCTCACAGTTTTCTTTCCCTTCTCCGCTGAAAGAAAATCTCTTTGATACACTTTTGTCTACCTGGGATGTTTAGCTACGTTTTTATGTGTTTTTATTTGTGGGTTTTTTTGTTTATTTTGAGCATTTACTTGTGTTGATCTTCATATTCTTTTTTTCTGTAAAATTGGAATATTAAAGCTACTTCGGTAATCTATTCCTTGTACATTGTTCAACACACAATCGTTGCTTTTCATCTTCATGGAAACATCCGTATGTAATAAAATCTAAACTCAGCAGCTTAGTATCTTTTCTTAATATTAACACTGCAATGCAAAGTAATATGCATATAGTGATACAAATCAACAAGGAAGTGAAGAACGAAGGAATAAGAAAGAAAACCAGAAACAGAACAAAGAAAGAAATAAAGAATGAAGGGAAAAGGGGAAAAAAGAAAGAAAAGAAAAGAAAAAAGACAATATATGATAGAAAAAGAAGAAAAGACAGAGAAAAGAAGGCGTGATACACAAAAGAAAGAAAGGAATAAACATGTATGAAAGAAAAAATAACAGTCAGAAAGACAAGAAAGAAAAAGACAAGTGTGCAAGACAGACAGACAAAAAGAAAGTAAAAGACAAGCTTACAGATAGACATACAGACAGACAGAACAAAACCCATTCCAATCCCCATTCCCTTTATCTAAACATCTGCTGTCTGCATGAAGAAGACAGAAAAAGATCTATAAATATACATCCACGCATGATCAACGTGTCGTCAGCACCAAGATACGATCAAATCCTGGGCTTTTTAGTCGTCTGCAAGTATAAGTGCTCTCCTCTCTCTCCCTCTCTCTCTTCCTCTCTCTCTCCTCTCTCTATCTCTCTCTCTCTCTCTCTCTCTCTCTCTCTCTCTCTTCTCTCTCTCTCTCTCATCTCCCATCTTCTGGCAACTTAGTTTACGATGCATTTTCAAACATAGTTACGATGACCGCCTAGCTTCTTGCAAGGCCAAAGCAAGACAGGTACCGCAGAAAGGAATTACCAGTCTCTCCATTTCTGCACTGTGCCATCATCCACTGTGAGCCAGAAAATTGTCTTTATGGTAAAGCTGAAGATTTTGTGGTAAAAGGGTTTTTTTTCTTGTCATTTTTTTTTTTACTTGGGGCAAAGGCGTAAGATTCAGAGAGAGAGTTCTTATCGCTGTGTGGGTCTTTTCGTGCTTTTTATTTGATTTCTGACTGAAAATTGGTTACACAATGTTCATGTCTTACGTGTCGTCTGTCTCTTTGAATGTGTCTGTGAGTCCTTGTTGTCTGTGTGCCTGGCTGCCTGTCTGGCTGTCCGTCCATGTGTGTGGTGGTATTCAATTTTATACGTCTGTTCATATACAAATTATGTGTGTGTGTATATGTGTGTGTGTTTGTGTGTGTGTGTGTGAATGTGTTGTTTGTTTGTTTGTTGTGTGTGTGTGTGTGTGTGTGTGTGTGTGTGTGTGTGTGTGTGTGTGTTGTGTGTGTGTGTTGTGCGCGCGCGCAGTGTACCGACATCACATTTGTATCAACATTTGTATGATAATAAAAGAACACCAGCTGCGTATTCTCACGCGTGTACTTCATGCCTCTATGTTTGGGTCTATTACACTGTAAATTACACATCTCTGTTAACCTGTCATTTGTGTGTTAATATACATGCTTTCACACAATACCCTTGTATGTATCCTCGAAGACGTAATGTAGCTGGCTAACTTTATTGTGGGCAACACAAAAATCTGACCATTGGTGAACCTCAGAGCTCTAGCCGAGGAATGATACAAAGAACTGTATGTCCGATCGTGTGGCTGTGTGCATCAATTGCAATGTGGCTATAACTAGGCATGTTATTTTGAATATGTGTGTGTGCTTGCTTTACAATCGTGCGATCTCAAAGCTGTTTTTAAAATGTCTATAGATGCCTATCTGTTTACTTGTGTGCATTAGCGACCGTTCTCCCTAAAATTTAAAAATGTCATAGTAGGGACCTTTTTCTGTTTATGACAACTTTTTCCTCCCGAGTTTTAACTTTTCACGGAATGCACAAACACGCACACACATACACACACACACACACACACACACACACACACACACACACACACACACACACACACACACACACACACAAAACACACACAAACACACACAAACACACACACAAACACGCACACAAACACACACAAACCCAAAACAATCAAAAAACACCTTCCAAAAACAAAGAAAAAGTGGACTTCAAAAACCTAAAAACATACCACCCGCCCCCCCCCCCTCCCCCAATGAACCCCTAAAAAATGTGAACTTAAAAACCCTGCAGAAAATGAACCCCTCTAGAAAAAAAAGTGGACTTAGAAACCCCGAAGACGATGTCACGATCACCCACTAACTGTAGGTACGAACGACTGTGTGTGTGTGTGTGTGTGTGTGTGTGTGTGTGTGTGTGTGTGTGTGTGTGTGTGTGTGTGTGTGTGGTGTGTGTGTGTGTGTGTGTGTGCTGTGTAGTGTGTGTGCTGTGTGTGGCGTGCGTGCGTGTGTGTGTGTGCGTGCGTGCTGTCGGCGTCGTGTGCGTGTGTGTGTGTGTGGTGTGTGTGTGTGTGTGTGGTGTGTGTGTGTGTGTGTGTGTGTAGGGAGGACAGGAAGACATAGCTCAATAACAACCGGCTGTTTAGGGCCCCCACGAAAGGAATAGCAGGGACGGGAACGAGAGAGAGGAGAGAGAGAAGCATCTAGATGAAAAGACAGACCGTGGAATGGCTGGTAGCCTAGTAGGGAGGACAAGTTCTAACGTTTGGGCCAATACCTACTATACCGAGTCGTCAGGTGGTGTCTGAGGCACATCAGGGCAAACTTGGCTTGGCTTTCCCCAATGCGGATGACCAAACACTTACGCGTGTTCGCTTCTTGATGACAGAGGGATGAAAAGAGTTCTTCGTGGTTAGTGGAGGATTGGGGGAGGAGGTGGTGGTGGGAAGGGGGAGAGAGAGTGAAGGAATGAATGATGTGTGTTTTACTGGTGTGGTGGTGGTGTGGTGGTGGTGTTGTGTGTCTGGTGTTGTCAGTGGTGATGTGTTGTGTGTTTATGTGTGTTGTGAATGTGTGTGTGTGTGCATGAGAGAGATAGAGTGTTGTAGGGGGTATGTGGATGTGAGGTGGGGCTGCAGG
>CM060336.1:50173629-50181129 GCA_030674155.1 Stramonita haemastoma
TGACAGAGTGAGAGACGGTCAGACAGACAGACAAAGAGAGAGAGACAGACAGAGAGAGGGGGAGGTGGAGAAACAGACACACAGACAGTGTGGAGAGAGAGTCAGGCAGACAGACATACAGAAAAGAGAGGGGTGACTGAAAGCAAGTTGACAGAAAAACAAACTGATGTGACAGCTCATAAACAAGGAATGAAACGGAAATATGCTGGAGAAAAGAAGGAACACCACAAAGGTGGCGAGTGTGAGAACGAGATAGCTACGACAAGAGAAGAGAGAGAGAGAGAGAGAGAGAGAGAGAGAGAGAGAGAGAGAGAGAGAGAGAGAGAGAGAGAGAGAGAGAGAGAGAGAGAGAGAGAGAGAGAGAGAGAGAGACACACACACAACACACACACAGAGAGACACAGAGAGAGAGACAGAGAGAGTCAGAGAGAGAGACAGAGAGAGAGACAGAGACAGAGAGAGACACAGAGAGAGACAGAGAGAGACACACAGAGAGAGACAGAGAGAGAGACACAGAGAGAGACAGAGAGAGAGAGACACACAGAGAGAGACACACAGAGAGACAGAGAGAGAGAGAGAGAGACAGAGAGAGACACACAGAGAGACACACACAGAGAGAGAGATGGGGGGAGGAAAGATTCAACGAGAGAGCTCGGGAGAAAGAAAGAGATTAAAGAAAAAACCAAACAAACAGACCGGCAAACAAGAGGGCAGACAGACAGATAGACAGACATATGAGAGAAAAGATAATTATCCATACATATAAACACGCGCGCATACTTACTATACGCACCGCGCATTCATATACACACACGCGCATACACATACACACGCGCATTCATATACACACACGCGCATACAATACGCACCACGCGCATTCATATACACGCACATGCAAGCATGTACACACAGGGAGATACAAAAGAACGGACACCGAAACAATGATAAATAACAGACACATAAATTTTCCCCCACACGAAGTCCAACTCAGAGATCCACTAAATCATAACTGGTAGTCTGGGTGCCAATCTTTAGGATGAGAGAAGAAGTGAAAGATGCAGCCGCACCTAAAGCAATTTCATCATCATCATCATCATCATCATCATCATCAGCAGCAGCAGCAGCAGCAGCAGCAGCAGCACCAGTAGCAGCAGCAGCAGCAGCAGCAGCAGTAGCAGCAGCAGCAGCAGCATCATCATCATTAGCAGCAGCAGCAGTACACATTAAAATTGATGAATTTTCAGTTGCTTAACTCTGTTTTGTTCATCATCTTCAGGACTACAGGTGTAAGAAAAGGCCTGTCTGCGATACACCTACATTGTTATATATAAAAGAACAACAACACGCGCACACTAAGACACCTTCGTACATGCATGCACACCTTGCAAGTTCACCTTGCGATAATGCATACACACAATGTACAGCTGCGGCAACATGCGCAACAATCTGCATGCAGCATCTGTCCTAGAAAAAAAAATGACTTGCTCTGAATGAGTGTAACGTCCTGTTCTGGTTTTAAGCACCCAAAAATTTATCAGGCATGAAAATAATGGGGAATACATCCTAGACCAGCCTAGCCTCGCTTCATGTGTAAGCAGGGCAAGAAAGAAGAAAAGAGAAAAACAGCGAGGGCAGGAAGGAGAGGGTGAGGGAAGCCTACATTTCGTCAATAATGCTACTTGATAAATTGCTAGATAGTCAGTCAGGCATGGAGTTAGAAACACGCGTAAGCGAAATCTTTGCACATGTACAGACGTAATGAAAAGCGAGTCAGCAGAAAACGGTGTAGTTTAAAATGGTACAGCTGATGACGGTTTCAGATTTCGTTTTATGATTTAGTATGACGTTTAATGTGAACAAGTTGTTGTTTAAAACAGATTTGTCTTGATGATGTTTTGTGCCAGGGTGTCAAATCATTTTCACTGCTGTTGCTTTTTACGATGCGTCATAAACAATTATATGATGCTACAGCCGATTTATTTGGCTGGTTGATTGGTTGGTTTTACGGAGGAGGTGGGGAGTCTTTTGTTGATTTTTTTCTCGGTGGGTGGGGGGGTGGGGATAATGTGCGTCTTTTCTCTCTTTAAAAACGGGCTTTTCATTTTATTTCAATACTAAAGCATAGTCTCCCTCTATTTCTTTCGCTCGCTCTCTCTCTCTCTCTCTCTCTCTCTCTCTCTCTCTCTCTCTCTCTCTCTCTCTCTCTCTCTCTCTCTCTCTCTCTCTCTCTCTCTCTCTCTCCTCCTTTACTGCAATATACTCCAAATGCTGTCACAAAATGATTCTACAGTCGAGTGTCCGTAAATCCCATTTCTCAAAAACCTTTTTCAACATATCTTTAAGAAGCCACTGTCGTAAGAGGAAAAGGTGTAAATGCACACCACACACACACACACACACACACACACACACACACACACACACACACACACACACACACATACACACACACACAAATACACACACACACACACACACACACACATACACAACAATCGTATATATGTATGTATGTATGTATGTATGTATGTATGTATGTATGTATGTATGTATGTATGATGTATGTATGTATGTATGTATGTAAACGCATGTATGTATGTATGTATGTATGCATGCATGCATGCATGCATAGTATGTTGTATTATGTATGTATGTATGCATGATGTTTGTATGTATGAATGTATGTATGCTATGTATGTTATGTATGTATGTATGTATGTATGTATGTATGTATGTATGTATGCATTATATGTATGTATGTATGTATGCATTATATGTATGTATGTATGTCATGTATGTATTGTATGTATGTATGTAATGTATTATGTATGTATGTATGTATGTATGTATGTATGTATTGTATGTATGTATGTATGATGATGAATGTATATATGTGTATAATATATGTATGTATATATGTTATAATATATGTGATGGTTGATAATATGTGATAAATATATTGTATTATAATATATATAATAAATAAGTATATATGTATAAATAGTATATATATATGTAATATAAATAATAATAAAATAATAAAATAAATAATATAAATACAACTAGACAAAGGATGACATTGGAAAATAGTGAAAAGCTACTCCGAATCGTTCATGTTGTTATAAACATACACATAACGTGAACAGCGATCTAAAATGAAAATGATGAATCTAGATAGAAGAAAAATCCACCATGACACACAAATAAGGCAGACAAAGACTAAATTAATATGGAAAAAAAACCTCAGATACAATCAGTATTAACAGAGAAAAACACCTGAGACATAATAAATCATTATCTAAACAGATGAAACAGGTGTGGTGTAATACACATACACACCACACAACACATAACTAACACATCTAGAAGACAACACACAAAAAAAAAAGAAGAAGACACACAACACACACAACAACACAAAAAAAAATGACATGGAATAAGGCAAGAAGTTAATAGAAGAAGAAAACAACAAAACAACAACAACAACACAACACAACCTATCATATATACATATATATTATTGAATATATATATAAATACTATATATACTATCTACATAATATATACATATACTCATAATACATAATACATACATAAAAATAATACTACATACATACATACATACATACCATACATACATACATACATACATACAACATACATACATACATACATACATACATACATACATATAATACATAAAACAATACAAACAAGAAACAAAAGGAGGGAGACCTTTCGAAGAGGGTGTGGTTCCACTCTAAAACACAACCCCCGCACACACCACCCAACTACTCTTGTTATCAGAGGCTCTCTGCCCTGATGCCATAACCAAACCATTTTATCCCCCCACCCCCCTCCCCACAACACGTGGCTGTAACAGATCCCCTCGTTGTCACTGTTTGGATCCCACCGCCTGATACAGGCAGAACACCGAATAATCCCCGTCCTGTATACAGAAAAGTCCTTGCTGACGTCATGCACACGTCACGTGGTCCTTTTTGACGTTAGGGGCGAAATGGTGCGGGGGTGTTGTCTTATCGCTGAGGGTGCTGTTGTTGTTGTTGTTGTTGCATTGGTGTTGCTATAGTCTGCTTCAAGACTAGATGAGTGAGCCATTTAGTGGCAATACTGTACTGCTGCTGATGTGAGTGGTAAAGGTACTCAATGCGCATGCGCACAGAGAGGGAGAAGACAGACAGACAGACAGACAGACAGAGAGACAGACAGATTAGACTTTTAAAGGTACAATAACACTTCTGGCAAAGTCATGACCTTCTCTCTGACAAGTGAAACTTCTTGTCTGTCCGCGCATGCACCCACCACGCACGTATGTGTGTGCACGAACTGAGACACAAGACATAGGACGTACGTGCGCCCGCCACCCCCCCCCCCCCCCCCCCCCCCTCTTCCACACACACACCACTACAATCCACAAAGATTACTCCGTCAATTTTTGTGTCAAACAGTCAATTCCACACTGTGAGAGTGAGGGATTCATTGCAGCCCTGTGTTATTGTGTGTGTGGCCTTTTTGGGCTGTACCGCTTTGGTTCCTTCTCTAAAGGCGCCCAGGTGAGTTGTGCTTCTTGGCTACTGATAACACAGAGAGTGTGGGAGTTATTGTGTTGGTTGGAGGGGGGGGGGAGAGGCAGAGAGAGACAGACAGATACAGACAGAGAGGGTGAGAAGAGAGAGACAGAGAATGAATGAATGAATGAGGAATGGAATGGAATGAATGGAATGAATGAAGATGAATGAAGGAATGATCTTTATTTTTCAAGGTTAGAGTAAGTATTACGTAGTTTTTTTCATTCGGCCCTTGCACTGATTAGGGAATATAGGTATTTTTTAAAAATTAAGAAAATAGCAACCCCCTACCTTAAAAACCACCATTACCAACAACAACAGTTCAACCTATGATTAAAAAAAAAGAGATAGGTGTTCATTCAACAAACGCATAAGACAGAGAAAGACAGAAACTGAGAGAAACAGAGCATGAAAGAAACAAGTAGTCAGGTGGACAAACACAGAGAGTTTGTATGGCAAAAACGCAAACATGCAGTGATATTTTTTATAGGTTAGAGATCACGCAGAAGCCATCCGTTTCTGATATCACACAGGTGCATACATAATTATAACTCAGCTATGAGCCTTTCAAAATTTCGTAACGCCTGCGCTCTTGCATTCATAATATTTCTTTCGTTCTTTCTTTCTTTCTTTCTTTCTTTCTTTCTTTCTATCTATCTTATCTATTATCTATCTATTATTATCTATCTATCTATCTATCTATCTATCTATCTGTCTGTCTGTCTGTCTGTCTGTCTGTTGTCTATCATCTATCTATCTATTTATCTGATCTTCTTCTATCTACCTATCTTCTGGCTGGCTGTCAGTCTATCTACTATCTTCTTCTATCTATCTATCTATCTATCTATCTATCTATCTATCTATCTATCTATCCGTATATACATAATTTATATATAATGTTTTTTTCTCAAATATATATATATATATGTGTATATATATACATATGCATAGAATTATATTACATATATATATACATATGCGTGCGTGCTGGTGCGTGTGTGTGTATGTGTAGTGTGTGTGTGTTCATCAAGTTTACTTCGGTCATGAAGATGCCTCGATCACGCAATTCCTAACCGTCTACAAGAATTATGCTGGAAATCAACAATTACAACTCAAACAACAATATTCTACGCTAACACACGCGCGCACGCGCGCACGCACGCGCACACACACACACACACACACACACAAATCACCACACGCACACAGACACAGACACACACACACACCACCACCACCACCACCACACAAATCACACACACATTTTTACCACCAACTTTTTAAAACAATCCCTTTTTTTTTTTCGAGGGAGCGAAATTCTTCACTACAGCATTGTATTCATCTTATATAGCATAAACTGACACACTGTTGACAGTCAATAGAATATATATAGGGTGGTGTGACCTCTGATGTACCCGTAAACAAGCCCGTTTGTTGCTGACACATTTCCATGCGATAAACAAGCGACGGTTGCTGCTATCGATTCCGGCCCTTCTGCCTCCCCATTCCTGTCTTCGTTACTGCAACCCATGTGTTTTTTTGGGGGGGATTTGTGTGAGTGAGTGAGTGAGTGGTGTGTGTGTGTGTGTGTGTGTGTGTGTGTGTGTGTGTGTGTGTGTGTGTGTGTGTTGTGTGTGTGTGTGTGGTGTCGTGTGTGCGTGTGTGTGGTGTGCTTGGTGAGTGTGTGTGTGCTGTGTGTGTACGTGGGGTGTGTGGCTTGTGTGTTGTGTGTGTCTGTGTGTGTTGTGTGTGTGTGTCTGTGTGTGTACGTGTGTGTGTGCTTGTGTCTGTGTGTGTGTGTGTGTGTGCGTGTGTTTGTGTGTGGTAAAGCTTGTCTGTCTGTGCCTGTGCGTGGCAAGGTTCTGCGTGTGCGTGCTGCGTGCGTGCGTTGCATGTGTGTGTGTGCATGTCTGTTGGTCTGTCTATCTACTGTTTGTTTGTGCGTCTCTGTGTGTTAAGTGTGTGTATGTGTGTGAATGTGAGCGTGCGTGCATGCGTGCGTGCGTGCGTGCGCGCGCACGCGCGTGTGTGTGTGTGTGTGTGTTGTGTGTGTGTGTGTGTGTGTGTGTGTGTGTGTGTGTGTGTTTGCTTGTTTACAAGACACAGTGGTCGAGGGAAGGATGTATCAAAGTAACACCACAATGACAATCCTGGGATTATCCATGATAATAGTACTAATTCTTACATACTAATATTTACTTCTCTGAACGAGTTTCGGACTGTGCTTTTTCTGTACATAAAACACGCCAGCATACGGCAGTGTCATTCGTTTTCTGCACATCTGCAGATTTATTCGCTAGACTCCGAGAGACGGGTTTTTTTCTTTTTGGAATGATACCCAGACATACCTCTAGTGGCCATGGGTTTTTTTAAGCATGCTGCACACGGGTCCTAGATCCAGGACTACCCACCACACCCAACAGCTTGTTCCTAAAGGCCACTAGCTGTGGGGACGTAAACACCATCCATTCCGGTCCTGGAGTTTTTTTCAGTCACGCGGAATGGGAAGAACCATCCAGCTTCTGGTTCGATCTGGTCCGAGGGCTGGATGTAAAACTGTCTTGTACTCATTCTACCACCCTTCGTAAATAAAATTTCGCTATCGTTATTTGAACGACAGAATTCCTGATTTCTAGACATGTCTGTTGGACTTCTAGCTAGGCCCCTAATGCATCATATTTTTTAAAAAGCGGAAAAAGCCAAGGGAGGTGAAGAGTGATGGTGACCCTATCTGGTGAACCCTTGATAGCTAACATTAGAAGTAAGTAATAGAAAACAGCCTCTTTTATATTGGGAGACTGTTAACAAGAGCTATTTTATTCAAACAAGGTTTAATTATTAGCTTGGGTGTTATTTCTCTCTCCTTTTTCTGATTTTCTTCTTTTTATTTTTTTATTTTTTTATTTTATTT
>CM060336.1:50188629-50191129 GCA_030674155.1 Stramonita haemastoma
GTGTGTGTGTGTGTGTGTGTGTGTTATAAGCTTCTCTGAATTACTTACCTGCCACTGTTATGTATGTAGCAATGCATACAGGTGTGCACATACATGCATATGTACCATAAAATAAGTATGTCTTATTTTTGGCTTTGTATATGTGCGGGTGTGAACGCGTGCGTATAATGTGTAAATAATGGTGATCATATGTCTTTTCTAGTCAATGGTTTTTAAGAACATTGTATCTAAACATTGGTGTGTGTGTATGCGTGTGTTTGCGTGTGTGCAAGCGCGCGCGCGTAGAGTGTGAGTGTTTGTGACATTTTATTTGAAGTTATATAATGTTTGAACAAAAAGAAATGTAGCTCCTTCGTGTGTTTGATTATGAATTTGTAGCAATATGCCTGTCAGTATTGTAATTGCCTTCAGGGATGATTAAAGTGTTTTGACTTGACTTGACTTGACTTGACTTCTTTTCGCTCAAATTTTCCGGTTTTTGATTTTCTCTATCTTTCTTATTCGCTCAGTTGTTTCTTTTCCCCCTTCTTTCTTTCAGTCTTTTCTTTTTAAGTGTTCCTTTTGTGTGTTATTTTTTTTCTTCACTTATTTTTTTTCTGCCTATGTAGCTTTCGTGTTTTTTTTTCTTTTTCACTCAAGTTTTTTTCTGTCAATCTTTTTCTTTTTTCTTTTTTTCCCTTCTTCTTTCTTTCAAGTGTTCCTTTCAGTCTTTCTTTTTTTGTTCATTTTTTTTCTTTCTTTTTTGTGATGTGGGTTTTTCATGTTTGCTTTTGTTTGGGTTTTTTTGCTCGTGTCCTTTTTTTTTGGTTCTGTCGGTTTTTTTTCTTTCTTTATTTCGTTCATTTTATGTTGTTTATTTGCTGGAGTTCATTTTTTTCATTTCTTTTTGTTCTTTCATTTTTTCTTCTTTTTTTTCAAGTCTGTGCCTGTCTTTCTCGCTCTTTTAATCGCTTATTCCTTGCAGTTTTTCTTTCCTTTCTCTTTCCTGTCTTCTTTCTGTTTTGCTTTTCTGTATCATTTCCTTCTTTCTTTCCTTTTTTGCGAGTTTTGGCTTTTGTTTCTCAATCTTTTTTCTGTTATTTTTCCTTTTTCTTCCTTTTTTCAAAGTCCTGTCTTTGGTTTTTTTTTTCCATTTTCGTTTTCTACGTTCTCAGTCCTGTATGCATTTGTTTTTTTTTTCTTTTTTTCTTTTCTTTTCTTTTTTTTTCTTCTTATTTTGGTTGCTTATTTTTAAAATTTTGTCCCTAGTCACTCTAGACAGTTTTTTTCTGCTTTAGGTTTTTTTACCCCTAACTTTTAAAGTTTCTTTTTTTCTTCTGTATTTGTTTCTGTTTTCTTTATGGGTTGGTTTTTGTTTGTATGCTTTTTTGTTGTGGGTTGTTGTTGCTTTTTGTTGAGTCTTTTTTTCTCAATTGTGAACTCTCTCTCTCTCTCTCTCTCTCTCTCTCTCTCTCTCTCTCTCTCTCTCTCTCTCTCTCTCTCTCTCTCTCTCTCTCTCTCTCTCTCTGTGAAATGTGCGCTTGTGTGTGTGTGTAAATGCAACGATCACATATGTATGGACGTATTTATATTTATGCACATGAGTATGTGCGTGTGTGCGCGCGCATGTGCGCACGTGTGCATGAGTGTCCATGTTTACTTGTTTATACAATGTCATTATGTTACCTATATTTTTTCCGATTTGATTTTTATATATTTGATGCTTATAGACAGATCTACATGCAACCTAACATTTGATAGACGGATCATGACAAAGTTTTTATTTCTCTTTCCAAAGATGACGCATTTGATCTTACCTTTTATCCAATTCTTCATAAGAGGAATATTAATGTCAACCTTGTCTCTCAGCGTTTTTCTATCATGTCATTAATTCAACATTTATGGTATAACATTTCCCGATAAAAGCTAATGTGACCTTTCATCTGTTTTGTCTGATTCTGCGATACTGCTCATTGCTACTGCAAAACGAAATGAAACAAAACAAAAACTTCGGCAAGAAAATCAAAATCTATTGTGTAGTTCTGTCAGACACAATGTGACTGTCGATTCAAACTATCCTTGTCAGCAAAATTTGATAAAGTCTGTTTTGTTCTGGTTCTGTCAGCGACTTAACCGTTTCAAACTGTCAGGTTGACTGAAGCCACATGGCAAGGTCACATTGTCTGAGTTGTCTGGAGTGTGTCTAAATTGTAAATATGTCTTTTTTAAAATAGTCAACTCGAGGGGATGGGGGTGGGGGATAAGAAATTCACAGAAAGACTGTACTAAAATTTTCTTTGTTCAGATTCCTTGCTATTTGTGTTTCTGTCTGCCTGTCTGTCCGCCTGTTTCTCTGTGATTCTCTGACTCTCTCGCTCTTTCTGTGTGTGTGTGTGTGTGTGTGTGTGTGTGTGTGTGTGTGTGTGTGTGTGTGTGTGTGGTGGTGTGTGTGTGTGGTGCGTGCTGTGTGGTGTGTGTGTGTGTGTGGTGTGTGTGTGTGAAGAAGCTGGGGCTGAGACGT
>CM060336.1:50196129-50201129 GCA_030674155.1 Stramonita haemastoma
TCTCATGACTTTGTTAAATCCCTCGATCTAAATTTTGGATGTAATATCTACTAGGACAAAGTATTTTTCTGTATCAAAAGTCTCTCAATGTCCATTAAAATCAGAACTTACGTTTTATCATTTTCCATGCTCGTCTTAAATTTCTCTGTATAAATATTCGTCACACACTTTACATAAAAAATAACATTTTTTTTGCTCACAATCTTCTGATTTTTCACTTGAAATTGCACTTTTCTCAGCACAAAGAATTTTTATTACCCTTTATGAAATAGCATAGGCCTACCGTTTAACAAAAAGAATTAATCTTATCACAGGTGTAATGACACGTTCAGGCAATACGTTCATTTTACCGTACATTTTCTTTTCTTCAGACGAAAAAACAAAAACAGGTGACTGATGATCTCATATCAGTATCGCATTCTGTGTCACACTGTGTAAGACAGACGTATCGTAATGAGAGGAAATGACCAGAGGAGGAAAAACCGGTTACTCAATTACTCGACGTTCGCTTTGCTTGCACTTAGGTTGTAGGTATGTATGTAAGAAGCCAGGTAATGCACAGCGATACTATCCCATCATACAAGCACTAATGACTAAATGGCCAGCCCGTGTTATTCCGCCTAACATGCAACGCTATCAGTTAGTTTATGCAGATTTTTTCTCTCTGTTTTTCCTTCTTTTTTGGTCATTGTTATGGAAGAGCTTTGGAAGCAGAAAAAAAAAAGCCTGATTGTACAATCTCCTCTTCATCTACCCCCTCCCCCCATTATTCTTCCATCCTTCCAACGCATTGTTACTATTCACCTACACATACGTGCGCACAGACACATATGCGCGCGCGCACGCACGCACGCACGTACACACACACACACACACACACACAGAGGAGGGGAGAGAGAGAGAGAGAGGAGAGAAAAAGGAGAGAGAGAGAGAGAGAGAAGGAGAGAGAGAGAGAGAGAGAGAAAGAGAAAATAGAGAGAGAGGCACAGACAGACAGACAGACAGACAGACAGACAGAGAAGAGAGAGAGAGAGAGAGAGAGGAGAGAGAGAGGAGAGAAGAGAGAGAGGAGAGAGAGAGAGAGAGAGAAGAGAGAGAAGAGAGAGAGAGAAGAGAGAGAAGGGGAATAATCGGATAAAGAAATCAAAATAGGCTAGGGGAGAAAAACAAGCAGGCAGCATTCAGAATAAAACAAAAATCGATATATGAATAAACAATGATTATTGGAGGCATACTTCAAGTGAGTAAACAAGAAACACACACACACACACACACACACACACACACACACACACACACACACACCGCGCGCGCGCGCGCGCGCGCCAATCTTGAAAATTTCCAGGCATTAGTCACATACAGTTTCTCAATCCATCCATAAAATAAGTCCTCATTCGCACTCGTTCAAAAACACGGGGAATCAATCAACCACCAACCATTCTGCCATAGTCGTCCTAATCCTCCTCCAAACACACACACACACACACACACACACACACACACACACACACACACACACACACACACACACACACACACACACACACACACCACACACACCTCTTCCCCCTCACACACACACATTCATACACACACACCTTCCCTCACACACACACACACACACACACACACACACACACACACACACATTCACACACACACACACATTCACACACACGCACACACATTCACACACACACACACACACACACACACACACACACACACACACACACACACACACACACACACACACATTTACACACACACACACCTCCCCCTCTACACACCACACGCCACAAGCTTTTTAGGGGACTATTTAGACGCAAGACTGAGCAAGAAACACAGCGTGAAGAAGCCGATAGGTAAAGAAAAGACTCGCTCCCTCATTTAGCCTTATAGACCTCCACTGTTTATTATTTCCCCCACTCCCACAGACAGTAAGACGACGAAGGCTGTGTGTGTGTTTTATGTTAGCATTAACATGTATTTGTACTTAGACCAGATGAAAGAAAAACCGAAGGCAGCGCGAGCGAGCGAGCGAGGGTTCTTAAACCTGCATCCCTTGAAAACCCAAACACAGGCAGGCGCCTTGCCGTCAGCTAATCAGCTTAGGCTTACTGCGACAATAGGAAACCCACCAACCGCGGCGTAAAAAAGCCAGTGAATAAGCAATGGGTTTTGTGACGAACCTGACTACTCGAACAGTATGGGAAGGGAAGGTCACTGGGCGGGATTGTAGGTAGGAAGTCATTAGCTAAAGTGTTGCAGTAACGGTAAAGGTTTTGTTGCGTTTTTGTTAGATGACAATGGTGATAATGTATGGAATTTTATATAGCTCTGAATCGTGTAGATGCAACAAATCGCTTGAAGCGCTGCTTTGTTCAGTATTTTGTTTTGTGTTTTTGTTTACATTTAATTTTTGTATTCTAGTTTGTAAAGTTCCTGATCAGTAGCCAGATTATAGTGTATCACAGCCGTGTGTGTTATTATATAAGTGTTATAGAGTGTATTCCTCCTTTTAAAGATCCCTTACCTGGTTATTTTTCTTTCTGATATACCAATACCATCACTTAATTATTTCAATAAACAGAAAAAAATCATGTGGGTTACATGCCATATGATGATATATCTAAAAAAAAAATAATAAAAAAACGAAGAAAAAAAATTCTATGTTCTTTCATTTTCTGCTTCAATTCACTGATTCAAACATTCAATATATTCCTCCCTGTATGAGTGTAGCAGAGTGGAGATCTAACTCCTGCCTCTGCTGTAACTTCGGGTGAAGGAATATAAAGGCAGGTAGAATTCTATATGAAGAGAAGGAAACAGACAAATTCTATTAATTTTATCCCATTTCAAAGAAATGTTATACCTCTTTCAAAAGATACCTCACTAGAGTATGGAAGGATGGTACAACACAAAATGCAGTCCAGTACATACGTGTATCATGATATCACGCAGTGACGTTAGATAACGAGCAGCCTGCTATTATACATATTGATGGACCACGTTTTTATTCTTTATGACAAAGCAGTTAAAAACGTTACAGATTGGAACCAGACAAAAAGATAATAACCATAAGACAAAAATACAATAACGTGCTCTTCTGTCTTTCCACTTTAAGTGATATTAGACGATGGGAGAAAGTGGTAAGAATGACATTGCGCGTTTTGGAGTGTATGGTGATATATTGGAGTGTGTAATATATAAGAATGACCACGCTGTTTTGGAGTGTATAATATGTACATGAGAAAGACAGAGAGCGTGCAATATAGTGTGTGAGGACTGTCTCTCTCTCTCTTCCCCTGCTCAAAGATGACTGTATTGGCGTTAACAGAAAAAAAAACACTGTGCAGTGAAATCGGACATACATGATGGGTGGGCAGACAAGCCCACATGCCAACACACGCAGTAAGACAAATTCTTTAACATCTCTCTCAAAAAAAACCATTTCCCAAAGGTTCTTTCCTATCTCCAAACCTACCCACAGTACCAGCCGGCAGACAACCAGTCGGCAAAATAGAAAAGGATTAATCCGCCTGAGCGGCCATTCTAATGCCTCACGTTCCTTCTGTACTCGCAACTTTTGAGTGGCCCGCTTAACCTTCCCCATACGCTCTGGGTGTGTGTACACCCAGACCCCTATATTTTGCTCTGTAACTCAAAAACTATCAAACCTACAGCCTTGCAATTTCATGACTTTGTCAATAAACATCAGATCTACACTTCCACAAAAAATGGTTTGTTTGTGTTAATTAGAAATGCACTTAATTAGCATTTAAACTCCCAGTACGTCCTGGGTGTGTACACACCCATATGCTGAAAGAAGGGTTACTCATTACAACATCAGAATGCTACCTTGTGGCCTCCCTACATCTTGGTTGCTAGGACACCTGTCCTTGTACTGAGAATTTTTGCTCGCTGCTAAGCTGTGGTGGTAGGCCCTACATGATAGTACTTTTGAGAGTTTGAGGCAAATTGTGTGTGTGTGTGTGCATGTGTGCGTGCGCGCCCATGCGTGTGCGTGCAAATTGTGTGTGTGTGTGTGCGCACGTGTGCATGCATGTGCGTGCGTGGGTGCGCGAACGTGGGCACATGCATGTCTGACTGCATGCGTGCCTGTGTGCATGCATGCATGCATGCGTGCATACATGTGTCCAAGTCAAAGTCGGTCAAAGTCTATTTTTTATTTCTGGATGATTCATTGAATAAGCTTTGATTTTCTTTTTTGAAGTGGATGGCATGTGTATATGCATGTGCGTGTGTGTGTGCACTTATCTTTGAATGTGTGTATGTATGCGTGTGCATCTGTGCACATAGTTATGATATTTTTTTTTTTTTTTTTTATTTTTTTTTATAATGAGGATAATAGAATAAGCACTTTGGGGTTTTTTATGTCCAGTCCCCGTGCGTACGCAGTTTTGTAAATCTTGTCATCTGTTCCCACAGTACATGATTGCCTACTCTTATGGAAAGCGGAACAGGATCGTACATGTGTGCAAGATGTTCTGATGCAATTATTATTATCATTATTATTATTATTATTATTATTATTATTATTATTATTATTATTATTATTATTATTATTATTATTATTGTTGTTGTTGTTGTTGTTGTTGTTATAACAATTATTATTATTATTATTATTATTATTATTGACTATCAACTCAGTGGTAAACCAACGGCCATAAGACTGCAAATCTATGCAGGTGCACAGTAAAGTAACAAGCCCTTTTTTTTCTTTACGGATAGCTCCAGTGCATACGGGCATATTTTGAGTGCATACCTTTTATGCACCTCAAGTACTAGATCTTTTGTAGGAAGAGCACTCTCCCTTCTTACAAACCTTACACATAAAGGCAGACTCCCCTGTATGCAGATTAGGTTACTCAACATCCAGGATGTACAGTGGGCTCTTCAAGTCATAGGGTTGCTATGCAACCAGGATGTAGGGAAAGAGCTTAGTGATTCATGCAAGGCAAGGCAGAGGTTTAGTT
>CM060336.1:50216129-50218629 GCA_030674155.1 Stramonita haemastoma
TGCTTCGTTCGTTCTTTCCCTCTCTCTTTCTCCGATCTACGCTCTCTTGCCCTCTTTCATTCTTTTCCTGTCGTCTGCTTTGCCTCAGTACTTCAGTTCTCGGTTCATGGCGCGTGGTTGGCCGGAGTTGCGTCAAGAGCCGCCGCAAGTGAAGGGAGCTAACCGCAGAGTAGCTCGCATGCGTCGGTGCTTTACGATGGTCGGGCTTGATTGGAGAGCTGGCACTCTCCCCATTCATTATTATTAATTTTTAGTCCAGTACCTGTGTGGGTTCTGGGTCAATGAGAACTCAGATCAGGGTTTTTTTTCTTCTCTTTTGTCTCAGTTGTTGTTTCATCTTTGTCGACCGCTCAGACAGCAACTATTGTTGTCTGTCATATGAGGAAAAAAATTTACGCTGCCCTTAGCGCCTGACAAGTCAGGCCCAGTGCATCCGACTTCGCGTGAGAGAGAATTGTTTCTTTTAAGTCTTTTTTAAAGACTGATGCTATTGATTTTTTTCTTCCATTTTTTTGGTTCAGAAACGACGAGACCTTTGTGTGAAGATTTTTGGTTGTTGTTTTTGTTGTGTGGTTTTTTGTTTGGTTGGGAAAGGTTGTTTTGTTTTGGTTTGTTTTTGTGTTTTGTGGGGGGTTTTTTGGGGGGGGAGGTTATGGCTGTTTTGGGTGTTTGTGTTATTTTGCTTAAACAGAATTTTAGTCAAGATAGTCTTTTAGTCTCCCCGGGAGATCACGTCGCCACAAACATCGACACCCTTTTTTTTCTTTTTTTGTCTGCAACTGTATTTGTTTCGCTGTCAGAGTGCTTTTTCTACAGAATTTTGCCAGGCACAACTCTCTTGTTGCCCTGGGTTTTTTACGTGCGCTAACTAATTATGTGTAACACACAGAGCCTCGTTTATCGTCATCCGAAAGACTAGCGGCCAGACCACCACTCATGGTCTACGGAATGGGGAAAAGTTTCTGGCCCAAATGAGGATCAAACCGACCGCACACTCTCACCCTTTTAGTGATCCCTGGTCTAGTGGTACGCGCCTTGCTAGAAGTAATCGGTCGATAGCGGTTCGTACCCTTTGGCCAAACTTTTCCCATCATAACTAGTGTGCTGGCGCTAGTTTCGATGACATAACCAGATCTGGTGTACATACACATTTACGCACGTAAAGAACCCTACGCAACAAGGTTGACCTGGCAAAATTTGTAGAAAAAAGCCACCGAAGGGAAGAAATACGTTGCATGCAGGAAATAGGAAAAAATGGTAGGCGCGACTGTGGCACGCGCCTCCCGGGAGAGCACCGAATTTACAGAAAATGTGCTGTGAATAATGTAAAATACAAATACAATAGAAATAATATACCGACCAGAAATTCATCTTCATAATAATCATCAATGCAACAGGACCTTAAATTGGCAAGAAGGTTAACAATAGAAGCTTATTCAAACAACAAATAGGCATTAAAAAAAAAAAAAAATAGATTTATATATATAAGTATAAATAGTTATATATAAAAAGACATATAATAATATAATACATTTTAAAGCAGTTGATAGTTCTAAAAAGAATTAAACTGACTCAATGAAGATAACAATTAACTTCAACAAATGTCATAACTAATACCTTTCGATAAAGACAGCAGAACATTTTCCAGATTCACATTTCTTTTTTAAAACCACCTTGGGACGGGTTGAAGAAAATGCTGAGGTACAGGAATTTTGCCTTAAATGCTTGATGTAAGCCCGATCCATAAAGGTAAAAGGTAAAGGCAAGGTGTCCCTTAACCTATGTAGTGTAGGGGAGCAGAGACCTCAGCTTCTCTAGGACCAGTATATTGAGGGCGGCGCCCATCTCCTCTCCCTCGCTGCTTTACCCTTCCTGACCTAAAGAGGGCAGGTACCCATTTACAGCTGGGTGAACTGGGAGACTATGTTGAAGCCAAAGCATGCAAACGTCACCCACCCAATCGGTAACCACGTTCGATGCATTGCTTTAGCTTAGCTTGGGGAAACCGAGTTGCTCTGACCACTGAGCTATCCCGTCCATATTAAAGTTAAATTCATCCCCTACAACAGACACATGCATTTTGAGGATTATTCTTTCTTCTCGTGGACTATTCTAAAACCTCCATACGAAGTCTGTGTGACAACTGCAATGAAATTTGATAGGAGCACAGAAATATAGAAAAAGGTGGTAGACTAACTGTACATACCAAAAATCATGTTTATAGTTCCTATAATAAAACAATTTACTGTTATCATGAAGCACACACGTTAAAACCTGTTCCGCCTTTTGAGATAGGCCACTGTATGCCGGTAGAAACGGATGACAAAATTTACAAAACTGCATACACACAGGGACTAGATGTTAAAAAAGGCATTGAGAGCTTATTCCATTATCCTCGAAATAAAACAGTAAGAATAAATAAAACAAATAAAAAGCTAAGTTCTCCATTTTTTAACAAAATAACTCACAAAAAAAATCTTTGATGCCTGAGCTTATGGAA
>CM060336.1:50223629-50231129 GCA_030674155.1 Stramonita haemastoma
GGAGGGTGGGGAGACAGAGCGAGAGTAAGAGGAGAGAGAGAGAGAGAGAGAGAGAGAGAGAGAGAGAGAGAGAGAGAGAGAGAGAGAGAGAGAGAGAGAGAGAGAGAGACAGACAGACAGACAGACAGACAGACAGACAGACAGACAGACAGACAGACAGACAGACAGACAGACAGACAGACAGACAGACAGACAGAGACAGTGAGGAGAGAGAGGACAGAGAAACAGAGAAACATAGACAGACATACAGGCATACTGACCAGCCAGCCAGCCAGCCAACCAGACAGACAGACAAGCAGACAGAGACACAGAGAGAAACACACTCGGGGGGAGGGGGGAGGGGAGGATTTCGTATACAGCCAAGCGTTTAATAGCTTTACCGTTAATATTTTGTACATCCAGGTATGTGATTATTTAAACTTGTGTTCATAACAACAATGTGTGGAGTTTATAACAGCACTGAGTCTTGCAAAGCACCAAATCAAAGTGCTTGCCTTAAAATCATTGACACCCGTGCAATCGAATCGTCCATGAATAAGATTTTTTAAAAGACGTTTAAAAATATTTAAAAACACACATGCCCAACTGTAAATTTCTTCATGTCAGCATTAAAACCCGCTTTCGTGTTTGGAAGGAAGGTAAAGACAAACAGTTTTACTCCTTACCTGAGCTCCAGAAGATCGATGGATCGATCGATCTGTGAGATCAATACTGAGCGAGGTGATCTGTCTGGTTCTTTGCGTGACGCAGATGTGTCTCAAGAAACTACAGCCAGAGTTGGGGAAAAGACCAGAGGAAGCCAGGGAACTGTTCTAGACATTTTACATTTTTTACATTTTACACCTTTTTCAGTCACGGCAGATTTCTCTGCATGAAATTGAGGCCGCTCTCCCTGGGGTGAGTATGTCGCCACAAGAGCAGCACCACCCATTATTTCTTCCTGTCTGCAATTGTATTTGTTTCCCATTTAGAATGGCTTTTTTTCCCTACAGAATATTGTCATGGACAACTCTTGTTGTTCGGGGTTCTTTTACGTCTCATCAAAAAAACTAGCACCCAGACCACCACTCATGGGCTAATGGATAGGGGAAAAGTTTTGGGCCCAAACGGGATTCCAACCAACGCACACATCCATCCGGAATCTTCGCTTTTCAGGCAGGCGCGTTACCTCTAGACCACCGATCCACATCACCTAGTTTAAATACTTATAGAGGCTGCTACAAAGTGTCAGAGATAGTGAACATGTCAGTTTGACGAGACGAGGCGGCGCGCGAGCAATCTTAGGTCCTCTGCTTTCTGTAGCAAATCGTTTTACTCAAGGCCAGTCCACTCTCTGATGTTGTCTTCCCATCGTTTCCTCCGTCTAATGGTCATACACCGTAAAATTAAAAAAAAAGCAAAACGTTAAATAAAATATAAATAAACATCCATCATATTCATAAAATTCCCCACCATTAATTCACCAGAAGCAACCGAGATTCAAACCCACGACTTCATAGACTCATAGGATCGAAATCAAACAGTCTTAACCACTCGGCTATAGTATCTGTCTGGTCAAGATTAATCTTGGGTATGCATTATGGTCATCACGCTTCTACTGTTTACTACTACTACTTACTACTAACTAACTCACTACTACTACTACTACTACTACTACTACTACTAACTACTACTACTACCGTAAAATCCCTAGCATACGCCCACCCCCCCTGTGCACTGATTTAGGACAAAATTGGGGGGGGGGGGGGGGGGGCGTTTGCTAGGGATAGACCCCTTTGCACAAAGTAATTTTTGTGCTCAACCATGTAATTGAGTGAATACAAACCCCGAAAGCATGTAAGTTAGGTCGTGTAAGTAGAAGACTTGACCTATCCACAGAAAGTTCACGGGCACACTCCGAAACATTCCCACCTGCTTCGTTATTCAGATACTGGGGGTCTTCCAATTTGAAAGATACAGTGTAAGACTGTCCCTTCGGCATTTTGCAAAAATGGCACAGAAAGATTCAAGAACCAACTTCCGGCCATCAGGAAGCGTCGTCAAAGTACCGGTACATCCCTGACAGACAAAAGACGTCAGTGGAAAAAGCATGACGTAATTTTAATTCACTCTGTTGGGGATGGGTGGGAGTGAGGAGAGGGGACAAAGAATAAGAAAAAAGGAAAGAAACACGGAAAGGTAAAGAAGGGGAAAAAGATGACTTTCAGAACAGTCTGCACAAATCCTAGTGAAAGTGATCACAGTCTCTTTGAAAAAAGCAGGGTGGGCGTTTGCTAGGTAGTTACCCCTGTGCACAATTTTGGCCCAAAGTGGGGGGTGGGCGTTTGCTAGAAGGTGGGCTTATGCTAGGGATTTTACGCTACTACTACTACTACTACTACTACTACTACTATACTACTACTACTACTACTACTACTACTACTACTACTACATTACTGCTGCTGCTGCTGCTGCTGCTGCTGCTGCTGCTGCTGCTGCTGCTTGCTGCTGCTGCTGCTACTATTGCCTTGTTCCTACCTTTACTAACAACAATATGTCTATTTGCCTCTCTGTCTCGGAGCTATTTATCATTCTCCGTTGTTTCCCAAAGCAGTCGTGAAGTTTTTGAGCTCAATAGCTGTCACCTGAAGAGGTTCAAGTCTAGGTCGCCTGTCTGATTCCAAAGAAAAGGACGAGAAAAAAAAAAACCGTTTTTGTTGCTGTAATACGGAAAGGTAGAGAGACCCAGTGTTAGCGTGTTGGCATATTGCCTTGGTGCTCTGAAGGTTGAGTACGGCTGCTTTTATGACAGTAAAGAAAAGAAACAAAACTTGTAATGTTTCTTTTTTCAATTCTGGATTTACATGAACGTATCGGTCTATATGGTTATGTTTTTTATCAATTTATGTGCGTAGATATAGAGACTGCTTGCCGGAGTTTAAAAAAAACTGTGTATATTTATCACGGAAGTCGGAATGCTGCTGCCTTAAATGGGAGCAACTAGATGGTCACATTACTCAAAATCTATTCATTGGTAAATCTGGGATCTCTAGCTGAGGAACGCAGAGAGAGAGAGGAGAGAAGAGAGAGAGAGAGAGAGAGAGAGAGAGAGAGAGAGAGAAGAGAGAGAGAGAGAGAGAGAGAGAGAGAGAGAGAGTGTGTGTGTGTGGCGTGCGTGCGTGTGTGTGTCGTGTGTGTGTACATGTGTGTTTGATTGTGTGTGCGTACGTGTGTGTGTGTGCGTTTTTGTAGGTGTGGGGAAGGGAGAAGATGAAAAAGGCAGGAACAAAGTGAGACAGGGGTAGGTGGGTGAGAGACTGGAAGGGGGTAGGGGTAAGGGGTAAGCCACCTCCCATCTGAACACCTGTGTCTGTCCCTATACTCTTGGTCCCAAGCCGCCGCTCAGTCCGACCTGCCCAGAAATAGCCAGCAGCCCGGAATAGCCTGACTTCGCTCTGGGTCACTCTCGCTGCCTAGTAGAGCCACCAGTCTACAGGAAGCTAGCAGTGTTTTGGTGGGGTTTTTTTGTTGTTGTTCGTTTGTTTGTTGTGTTGTTTGGTCTGTGGGGGGGGGGAGGGGGGGGGGGGGGAGTGGTGTGTGGTGTGGTGGTGTGTGTGTGTGTGTGTGGGTGTGTGGTGGTGGTGTGGTGGGTGGTGTGTGTGTGTGTGTGTGTGTGGTGTGTGTGTGTGTGGTGTGTGTGTGTGGGTGGTGTGTGGTGTGTGTGTGTGTGTGTGTGTGTGTGTGTGTGGGTGTGTGTGTGTGTGTGTGGGGGGGGGGGGGGGGGGGTGGGGTTTTTCCTTCTTTGGTCTGTGTATTTTTCAACAACAAAAATTCATTTGTAGGCTACGACTTATTTTCTTTCGGTTTTCATTCTGAAAAATGCATATATGATTTTTTACTTAGATGGATGGCTGTATGAAATAAAGCAGTTGCACTGCTTATTCAATGTATTATCTGAAAATAAAGGTTTGAATTTGACTTTGGCTTTGATGCTTTCACACACACACACACACACACACACACACACACACACACACACACACACACACACACACACACACACACACACACACACGCACGCACACACGCACGCACGTACGCACGCACGCACGCACGCACGCATGCACGCACAACATTGAACACATTCGCACACATTCGCATGCATTTTTATGCCATTATACAAATTGTTATAACATGTTGTATGATAAGACAAATTTAGATAAAACTAGTATTCGATTCTATTGAAATATTGAACACAGTCTTAAAAAATAAAAGGTGGTGGCATTCATGTATTTATTTGTTTGTTTATCTATTTATTTATTCTTTTATATCGAGGATAAGGGAATAAGCGCTAAGCGCTCATGTGCTTTTTTACATCCAGTTCACGTGTGTATGCAGTTTTGTAAATCTTGTCATCTGTTCCCACCGGCACACAATGACCTATTCTTACGAAAAGCGGAACAGGATTTAACGTGTACGCAAGATGTTCTGCCTGCGTTCGCACACGGGTCCTCGGTTTATAGTCTCATCCGAAAGACTTTTTGGGAGAATGGAGTCAGCACTGATGTTAACTCCAGGGGAAAAATCCCCTCGAACGGGAATCGAACCTGGGTCGTCAAACTGCGAACGCAATGTTCTGACCAATAGGCTATCCCGTCCCCCTGCCTGCGCGTGAATTGTTATAACATGTTGTAGGATGAAACAAAATTTTAATATCAAACTTTCGGAAGCTAGTTTTCTGCAAACACCGTGAATCCATAGTCGTTGGCTGGGAACTGCATTTCTATTTTGACGATAGCAAAAATATGATTCTCACCTCCTTGATTGTGCTTACCACTTGGTGTTAAAACCCGTTCAGCTTTTCGGAAGAGTATGCCATTGTGTGCCGCGGGCAACGGATGATTAAAATTACAAAACTGCATACACACGGGGACTAGATGTAATAAAAAAAAAGCACATGAGCACTTATTCAACCGTCCTCGAAATAATAGATTTAAAAAAAAAAAAAAAAAATGCATAAAGAAACTGAATAACGTAGCATCCTTGACCATTCATTGGGATGTCATTTTAAGCAAAGCTTGTATCATTAATTGCCACAAAACTTCTCTCCTCCTCTCTCTCTCTCTCTCTCTCTGCATCTCTCTCTCTCTCTCTCTCATCTCTCTCTATTCTCTCTCTCTCCTCTCCTCAGCTCTCTCTCTCTCTCTCTCTCCTCTCTCTAATCTCCCTCTCACTCTCCTCTCTCCTCCCCCCTCTCTCTCTCTCTCTCCTCTCTCTCTCTCTCTCTCTCTCCTCTCTCTCTCTCTCACCTCGTCTCTCTCTACTACTCATCTCTCCTCTCCCTCCTCTCTCTCTCCCTTTTTCTATTCTCGTCTCCTCCCTCTCCCAAACCGGTCGTCGGGAGGAATTTCCCGGTACTGTGCGAACGCAAAGCGAGAACCATCTTGCGCCACCGAACATTACTAAATCTGTTCCGCTTTTCGTAAGAGTAGGCCATCGTGTGCCGGTGGGAGCAGATGACAATATTTTCAAAAAACTGCATACACACGGGGACCGGATGAAAAAAAGCACATGATTGCTTATTCTGTTATCCTCGATATAAAAGAATAAATAAATAAATAAATAAATAAAAAATCTCTCTCTCTCTCTCTCTCTGCCCCTCCTCTCTCTCCCTCCCTCTCTCTCCCTCTAAAACACGCGCGTGCGCAAACACACACACACACACACACCACACACACACACACACACACACACACACACACACACACACCCACAACACCACACACAACACACACACACACACATACACTCACTCACACACAAACACACAATACACACACACAACGCTCGGTCACGCGCGCACACACACACGCACACACAGAACACACACACACACAACACAACACAACACAACACACACACACCACAAACACACACACACATACACACTCACGCGCGCGCGCGCGTGCGTGCGTGCACACACACACACACACACACACACACACACACACACACACAGTAAGGAGGAAAAGGTTGGAGAAAGTTGGAGAAAGCTGACGGGTCATTTTCCACTTTAGCAAAGTTTTGGAAAAAAAAAAATTGCAGAAAGTTCCAGAAGCCTTGGGAATTTCCGAAATTCTGCACCCTGAAAATGTGCAAAGTTTGTTACCTTGGCTATTTTTTGTTTTTCGTGTTGCTTAGCTTCTGTTTCTGGACAAAGTTTTAAATTAAGTTTTTTCTCTCCTGATTCATTACTGTATAGCTCGTTGTAATTGTTTGCACTTTTCATTGCCACGAGTAATTAAAAACAGAAACAAAAAAAACCCATACACACAAACCTGTGTACTTTCGTACCTGTTTGCGTACCTTCATACATACACACCACACACACACACACACACACACACACACACACACACACACACACACACACACACATACATACATACATACATACATACATACATACATACATACATACATACATACATACATACATACATACATACATACATACATACATACATACACACATATAAACATACATACATACTTGCATGCATGCATGCATGCATGCAATGACACAACACCTAATTAGCTAAATCATTTCATTCCTTAAGGCAAATAAACCAGACTGTGGTTAGGACGCCAGCCATTCCGCTTAATTTATCATCCCCAGATTTAAAAAAATATTAATTAAAAAGAAAAAGAGAACAAACATGTTTAAGCACAAACATATACATAAAAAGTGCCACATGGGCAAACACCACTGCAGAATGGACATCCTGTGCCCATCTCTTACTACCTGGTCGCCAGAACAAACAAACACAGGCAGAGTGTCATATAATGAAAACAGAAAATTGATTGAAAGAGTTGCTTGGAAAAAAAAACAGAATAGTGGAGTGGGAAGGCAGAAAATAAGCACAAGAATTTTATACAAAGATAAGGAAAAAGACAGAAACAAAGGGAGAGATAGAAAAGTGGAAATCTGTAGCACTGAATTTCCGGAGGGTGGGGATGCTATTTATACTGAAAGAGCCCCCGGCATTTTTGTATTTTTGTATATTTTTTACTTGTATTTTGCACCACTTCATGTCACAGCAGATTTCTCTGCGTGAAATTCGGGCTGCTGTCCCCGGGGGAGAGCGCGTCGCCACCAATGCAGCGCCTACCCAGTTTTTTTTCCTTTTTCCTGCATGCATCTTATTTGTTTCCCTATCAGAGTGGCTTTTTTCTACAGAATTTTGCCAGGGTCAACCCCCTTGTTGCCGTGGATTCTCGGTTTATCGTCTCATCCGAAAGACTAGCGCCCAGACCACCACTCAGGGTCTAATGGATGGGGGAAAAGTTTTGGGCCCTAACGGGGTACGAATCACCGCACACTCCGACCCGGACGTTTTGCTTTCTAGGCAAGACGCGTTACCACCTAGACCACCGATCCACCATATACCGGGGGCTGTTGAAGGTAGGTCAGGGACACGCACACACGCACTCACACACACACACACGCACAACACACAC
>CM060336.1:50238629-50278629 GCA_030674155.1 Stramonita haemastoma
GGATATTTGTGTATGCGACTATTTGTCAGGTATTGCAGTCGCCACATATGGCTTTAGGGATGACGCCTGAACATGACACTGTACTAGCCGGTGTGCTTTGTGTTTTGCTTCTTCCCATTTTGTACAAAGAGATTTTTATGCGTGTAGTTTTGTGTAAGTAACACGCACGTACACACACACACACACACACACACACACACACACACACACACACACACACGCACACACACACACACACATACATAGTTACACACACGCACGCACGGACACACGCACACACACACGCGCACGCACATACGTACGTACCACACGCACTATGCATGCACGTACCCACGCTTGCACGCACTCACACACAGAGCACATATACATACATACACACACACACACTCTCTCTTTCTCTCTCTCTCTCTCTCTCTCTCTCTCTCTCTCTCTCTCTCTCTCTCTCTCTCTCTCTCTCTCTCTCTCTCTCTCTCTCTCTCTCTCTCTCTCTCTCTCTCTCTCTCTCTCTCTCTCTCTCTCTCACTCACTCACTCACTCACACATGGCCATGCCTGTTGAAAAAGCTAACTAAACACATGACCCTTCCCCTCAAGTCAAGCATCCAACTTCCACTAACCCACCCAACCAACCACCCCCGTCTTGGGAATCAAACCCTTAATCTTTCAACCACAAATCTGGCTCTCTTCCCACCCAACTCCGCAGACATCTAACCCCTGCCCATAAAACCCTGACTTCTTATCTACCTTCCACTTTACCCCCATAACCCCTGCTTCCCCCACTCCCCATCCCCCACTTCCTTTCTTTCACCTTCCCCTGTTCCAAAACGCATCACCATTACCAATGAAGAAGGCGGGGCAGCAGCAGCAGCAGCAGTGTTAACAAGGGAGGCTGTCACAGAAGCTCCTCATTTTTTCCGGTACTCAGGCGGAATCTCAGTCAACAAGGTGATCAGTGGGCCAGGAATGCTGACAAGTTTTCCGGCAGAAATGAAAAGGGCTGACATGACATGACATTGTCTATGCCTGGCCCAGGCCAAAAGGTTTTGTCATTCATTCATTCATTCATTCATTCATTCATTCATTTATTCATTCATACTTTATTACAGGAGATAATGGAATAAGCACTCATGTGTTTTTTTTTACATCCATTCCCTAGGTGTGTGCAGTTATGTCAACCTTCCCATCTGTTCCCATGGACACACAATGGCCTACTCTTACAAAAAGCGGAACAGGATTTAACGTGTGCACATGATGTTCTGCGTGGGTTCACACACCAGCCTTGGTTTATTGTCTCATCCAAGGACTTTCATTGAATGATGCATGATGGACGTTTTAGCTGAGTGGTTAACACCGTTCAACTTCAACCCCATGCGTCCATGTAGTCGTGGGTTTGAACCTTGGTGGTGTCTGGTGAACTAAGAGTGGAGATTTTTACCATCTTCCAGGTCAACTGCAAAATGCAGACATGCCAATGTCTTAATTCCCTGTGTTTGTACACATGCAGAAGACCAAACATGCACGTTAAAGACCCCATAATTCATGTCAGCATTTGCTGGGTTATGGAAACACAAACATACCCAGCATACACCTCCAAAGTCGGAATGCGGCTACCTAGATTGTGGGCGAAAACCATTGCATGTGGAAGATCTCACCATTGGCGAACTGACCAGCTCTAGCCGAGGAATAAAAAGAATAATGATGTCTGCATTATGCTAAGGCCTATATTAAAATGTTGTTATGCTTTAAATTGTTATGTTAAGATTGCTTTCAGCCATGACAAGCTCTTGGATCAAGAAGGCCCAAAAGTACGTTGGGTGAGACTTAAACTAAGGCCCCATGTACCAACCATGCAGAAAATATTGTGCACATGCTAAATCCTGTTACGCTTTTTGAAAGAGTAGACCATTGTGTGCCAGTGGGAACAGATGACAAACTTTACAAAACCGCATACACACCGAGACTGAAAGTAAAAATAAAAAGCACATGAGAGCATATTCCATTAACCTTGATATAAAAGAATGAAGTAAAAATAAACGAAAATAAAATAATTAAAAAACCAGTCTGTATTCTCCATTAAAGGAGAAAAACCATCCTCTGATGTTGGAGTATGGTTTCCCTAAGAGCTATCTATCTATGCTGGTTACCTGCACTTGTTTATCCTCCACTACTTTTTCCTCAATAAGAGCTATCTACTTGAAAATGGCCATACATTAAAAATTTTCATCCGGTATGTATTCATAGTCTCACAGTGATTCCCTGGTGGCTTTGCTTGTTTATGGGATGGGTTTTTTTTCTATTTATTGGCAAGAGCTCTGAGGTTTAACAGTTGTGAGATTTTCCATGTGCAACCATTTTTACCTACTTTTTTATTTTTTAATTTTATTCTTTTATATCCAAGATACTGGAATAAGCACTCATGTGCTTTTTTTCATCCAGTCCCCGTGTGTATGTAGTTTTGTAAATATTGTCATCTGTTTCCACCGGCACACATGGCCTACTCTTACGAAAAGCGGAACGGGATTTAATGTGTGTACAAGATGTTCTGCGTGTCATGAAGGTAGCCACATTTCATCTTTGGGAAGTTTTTCTCTTGAGTGAAAATGAGACAGTAAATATTCTGGGTGACCCCAGAGTCTAAAACTGTGGATGGCCCAACTACAACAGTAACGACGACAACAACAACAACAACAGAAAAGATAAGGTGGCCTAAAGGTAACGTGCCTGCTAAGAAAGCAAAAAGTACGGGCTGGGGTGTGCGGTGGTTCGAATCCGTTTGGGCCCAAAACATTTCCCACATCCTGGGTAGTAGTCTTTCAGATGAGACGATAAATAGAGGTCCCTGTTTTACACATCATTATTTAGCGCACGTAAAAAAAGTCCATGGCAAGAGGGTTGTCCTTGGAAAAATTCTGTAGAAAAAGCCATTCTGATAGGGAAACAAATACAGTTTCAGACAGGATAAAGAAAATAATGGGTGGCGCTGCACTTGTGGCGACGGCTCTCCGGGGAGAGCAGCCCGTACTTCATGCAAAGAAATCTGCAGTGACATAAAGTGGTATGAAATAAATAAATAGATAAATAAGTAAATAAATAAATAGATAAATAAATAAATAAATAAATAAATAAATAAATAAATAAATAAACTACACTGGACCAGAAAAATTTCAGGGTAAGTATGGAGTAATTGTCTTGCCACTTATCTTTTTCACATTACGTTCCCCTCTCCATCCATTTCAAACACAATCAATGAACAACAAGATTACAAAACCAGACTGCAAGGGTATTACTTACTACCACCACCACATTGGCACTACAAAATAGTCTTTATAACCTCTGACCTTTTCTTTCTTCTTCCCCTTGGTGTACTGACACCTAGGTTACCAATCTGGTGGACAGGAACAATAATTACCCCCACAAGATTGGGAAAAAAACCTTTCTAACATTACTACACCACGACCACAACTACACAACATACAAAAGAAGTCATAAAAAATGTCTATGTTTATGTAGGGTAGGGAAGAGTTGAACTCTCAACCTTTAAGGGGTCTGGTCAATGGTGATAATCAGCGAAAGGTGACAAAGGGGGGGGGGGGGGGGGGGGGAGAGAGAGAGAGAATCTACACTACCCGGCACTGGTAGAATGGGGGGTATATGTGAAGACAGATTGTGGACGTTGGCAGTTTTATGTGGGGAGGCTGAAGGTCTTTTATCTCTTCTTCTTCTTCTTCTTCTTCTTCTTCTTCTTCTTCTTCTTCTTCTTCTTCTTCTTCTTCTTCTTCTTCTTCTTCTTTTCCCCTCTTTCCTTCCTTCCTTCCTTCCTACCTTGTTTCCTTTCTTTCTTCCTTTCTTTTTCTTTGTCTTTTTCATCATCTTCTTGCTTTTTTTTCTTTTTCTTCTGTGTTCACCAGCTAGAGCTATGAGCTTCAACATTGATGGGAGTGTGGCAAAAGCACTGTTTTCCTACCATCACAGTCACCCCATGTCGCTTTCATTGATGATGTCTAAACATGACACTCTGGTGTTTACATAATTGGGGTTTTTTTTTGGTTTATTCTAGTTTTGTGAAAAAGGGACAAGCCTGAAGTTTTTGTTTATTTTCATTACAGTGTTTATATACAGGATTTTGATCCAATTGTTATCCATTGGGCTGGGCGGAGTGTGGATTGTGAACAAATGTTGATATTGAAGAAAAAGTCTCTCCCAGACAGATAGGGGACCCGGTAGCCTGGTGGTTAGAGTGATGCGCTCGTGATCTGCTGACCCCGTTTGATTCTCGTTCAAGAGGATTTTTCCTCTGGAGTTAACATCAGTGCCGACTCCATTCCTCCCAAAGGTCCTTCGGATGGGACTATAAACCGAGGTCCCATGTGTGAACACATGCAGAACACCTTGTGCACACGTTAAAACCCGTTTCACTATTCGAAAGAGTAGCTTATTAGTGCATGTGGGAACAGATGACAAAACTAACAAAACTATATGCACAGGTGAACTAGATGTAAAAAAAAAAAAAAAAAAAAAAAAAAGGCACATGAGTGTTTATTCCATTATCCTTGAAATAAAAAGAATAAATAAATAAAATGAATAAGATTCAAACCCATGACCCTGGGATCGAGTTTTAAACTTAGGCCTACATCCAACCCAGCCAACCATGTCCCTTGCTGGGAATCAAACTCACAACCTTTATATCACAAGTCTGGCACTCTACTGACCCAACAACCCAGGTATCAATCCACTGACCTTAGAAACACTTCCTCCTATATACCCTCTGCCAATGCCCGGTATGCGAACGCACGCAGAACATCTTGCCCACATATTAATTCCTGTTTCACTTTTCGTAAGAGTAGGTCATCGCGTGCTGATGGGAACAGATAACATTTACAAAACTGCATACACACAGGAACTGGGTGTAAAAAAGCACACGAGTGATTATTCCATTATCTTCGATATAAAAGAATAAATATATAAAATAAACAAATAAATGAATAAATAAATAAATAAATAAATAAATAAATAAATAAATAAATAAATACCTTCCATTTACTCCATAACCCCTCTTCCCAACTTTATTCCTTTCTTTCATCTTCACCTTTTCCAAAACGCATCACCGTTACAAATGAACCAGACGGGGCAGGAGCAGCAGCGGTGTTAACAAGGGAGGCTGTCACAGAAGCTCCTCATTTTTTCCGGTACTCAGGCGGAATCTCAGTCAACAAGGTGATCAGTGGGCCAGGAATGCTGACAGGAGATTTCCTTATAGCACAGACACGAGGCTGACACAGGCTACGCAAGAGCAGTGATGTTTCATCTGGGGAAATAATGTGATGTTTGCCTATGTTTCTTTTCCTGTTTTGTTGTTGTTGTTGTTGTTGTTTTTGTTGTTGTTCGTTTTCTTGTTGTTTATTTTTTATATTCAGAGTTTGCTGACACAGCTATGTGTTGTTGTTGTTGTTGTTGTTGTTGTGTGTGCTCCCCAGCTTAACACTCTGGGGGTCACCCAGAATGGCACTCTGACTGACTCATCCCACCTGGGAATCACCTTGAGACTGAAATTGCACACTGGTTGAGAAGTTTGCGTGTATGGAGCTACGTGTTGATAGCAGAAAGGTGATTGAGCATGATGTAGCATTGAACAATGAAGAAGTCTTTAATTGGTTTAAAGATCTGGATGTGACATGATTAATCTTTTCCTTCTTCCAGCTAACCTTGTCTTCCTGTCTAAGCGCTTTGATTTGTTCTTGCAATGTATAGGGCTATATAAATTCCATTTATTTGTTGTTATTGTTGTTGTTGTTGTTGTTGTTGTTGTTGTTCTTCTTCTTCTTCTTCTTCTTCTTCTTCTTCTTCTTCTTCTTCTTCTTCTTCTTCTTCTTCTTACTATTATTATTATGCTTATTATTATGCCTACTATTATGCCTATTATTATTATTGCTGCTGCTGCTACTACTACTACTACTACTACTACTACTACTACTACTACTACTACTACTACTACTACTACTACTACTACTACTACTACTACTACTACTACTATTTGAACACAGTCTCTCATCTGCTTCCCCCTTTTACAAAAAAGTATCTACTTACACTCTTCCCTACCTGTCCTCCCTTGTCATCTTTAGGGGCCTAGTGGTCAGAACATTGCCTCGCAATTTGACAACCCGAGTTCGATTCCCCTTCGAGGGGATTTTTCCCCTGTAGTTAACATCAGTGCTGACTCCACTCTTCCCAAAAGTCTGTCGGATGAGACCATAACCCGAGCAGAATATCTTGCGCACACGTTAAATCCTGTTCCGCTCTTCGTAAGAATACGCCATTGTGTGCCGGTGGGAACAGACGACAAGATTGACAAAACTGCATAAACACGGGGACAGGATGTAAAAAAAGCACATGAATGCTTATTCCATTATCCTCGATATAAAAGAATAAATAGATAAATAAATCTTTCCAAAGACATACTAGTGTCACAAAGAAAACAAGAAGATGGAAACACGGTTAACAAGGAACTAAAGTCAAAGGGGCTGGCTGTCCATTCTGCCTGCTACTCAAGTGGAATGTGAAAAAACAAGGTGATCACCTCTGTCAGAGTACTCTTAAAGCTTACAGGATCCATCCAGATTCTGCAGGAAACCAGAAGCTGTCGTGTTCCCATAACCTATGTGGTCGTAGGGGAGTGAGACATCAGAGACCTCAGCTTCTCTATGGGCCAGCATATTGGGGGCGGCGCCCATCTCCTCTCTCCCTCGCTGCTTTACCTTTCCTGACCCTAAAGAGGGCAGGTACCCATTTACAGCTGGGTGAACTGGGGGACTGTACTGAAACCAAGGTGGGCAATTGGAGAGAAAATGAAAAATATGGGAAAGAATGAGACAAGGTGGATAAGTGATATAATTTATTACGTACATTAAAAAGGCTTATCTCCCCTTCTACCTTTGCTGAAAAGTAACACTGGAGGGTGTTTGGAAGGGAGTTCTGGGTTGGGGGTAGAGGGGGTAATCTCCTTCTTCTTCGATGATCATGATCATTGTTGTCAGTCTCTTTTTTTCCTTGTTTTTCCTCTTCCTGTTCTTTTTCCTCTACACACACACACACTCTCTCTCTCTCTCTCTCTCTCTCTCTCTCTCTCTCTCTCTCTCTCTCTCTCTCTCTCTCTCTCTCTCTCTCTCTCTCTCTCTCTCTCTCGTGTGTGTGTGTGTGTGTGCAGGGGATGAGGGGTATCTAAAATCACAGTAGTGAAAAGACGTGAACTATAAGCTTCATTTCATTCCCTTCTTTAGCATTAATTAATTCATTCATCTGGTAGTCTACCTCAGTTCTGTCGTTGCAAAGATGTTGTCAGGACTAGAACTGAACTAGGCTACAGGGCTCCCTCACTTCCTTATTAACAAGCCGCCATCTTAAGAGGCGTGCCATTTCTGCCCTACCACTTAGCGTTAATCAGCGCCAACGACTTGACTCTTCATTTTGGCCATCAATCTGCTGGGTGTGTTTCTTCAGACATAAACCGTACAAAACAGTCTTCAGTGTAAAAAGCAATGAATGGACTGGACTGGGATGGAACAGAGAAATAAGAAAGTTAGTATAGGCCTACATACAAAACGGATGGATGAAGTGCTCCGATATATTATATTCATTCATTCATTCTTCTTCGTCGTCGTCGTTGTCGAACTCTCAGACAGCAATTGCTGTTGTCTGTCATATGAACGAAAATGCATTGCGCTGCCGTTAAGCGCCTGACAAGTCAGGCTCAGCGCATCTGGCTTCTGCGTGGGAGAGAATTATCTTTTAAGAATTTCTGGGAAAAGGGTAGGAGAATGAACCAAAAGGGCAGAGATTAGGTGAGAAAGAGGTGACAGGAAGACAAGGAACAAGGCAAAGCAGAAACAAAGAGAGGGATAGAAAAGAGGAAATTCCCAGCCCATAATTTCCAGAAGGTAGATTGCTATTTTTTTACACTGCCAGGCCCCGGGGTTTTTCAATCTTTTTTTTAACAGGATTTTTACCAAGATAACAACTCTCTTGCCGCGGTGGGTTCTTTCACGTGCTCTGAAAATAATTATGTTGTAAACCAGACCTCAGTTTATAGTTTCATCCATAAGATGAACACCAGAATGGGTATATTTTTTTTTTATTATTTTACATTTATAGCTTATGTGTAGTGTGTGTGCTCTTTTGTATGCGTGTGTGTGTGTGTGTGTGTGTGTGTGTGTGTGTGTGTGTGTGTGTGTGTGTGTGTGTGTGTGTGTGTGTTCGTGCGTGCGTGCGTGCGTGCGTGCGAGCGTGCGTGCGTGCGTGTGTGTGTGTGTGTGTGTGTGTGTGTGTGTGTGTGTGTGTGTGTGTAACTTACTGGGGAAAGGCTGGGAGGGGTGAGAGGAGCATGTTTCATTATTCTACCACACTTTGGAAAATTTCATTTACCATTCAATTGACTGATTAATTAGCTGGTTGAGCCATTCTTTGATTAATTGTTTCATGGACTGATCAATCGGTCGATTGATTGCTTAAAATAATTGAGAAATAATCATCAAATCAAAACCATTTCACTCTGACCGCCGTCGATTTATCAGGGGACGTAAATGGCACCTGAGTATTAACATAATCAGATATTAGAGTTGTCCTTCGTTCATTATGAAGCGAGACATGAACCGCTTAGGTGATGAATATCACTTTGTTATGGAATGCCCAGCATTGCAGAACTTATGCAACCAATATTTACCTAGGTATTACACAAACCACCCAAACTTTTATAAATATGAATCACTAATAAAAATGGGTAACAGGAAAAAATTACTGAATTTTGCAAAATTCATTAAACAAGGATTACAAATGTTTTCCGATTTTTTTCTTCTCATATACTCGTGCAACTACATAACCATGTATGTACATATTGTATTGAAACAGTCATGAAATTTTCTAGTCATGTTTCATTGTCTTACTGTTTCATTGTACTCACTACTGAAGTGTGACTTCTCCCCTCTCTAGTCTGATTTGTAAACACAGAGAGAGAGAGAATAGCCATTGTTATTTTCCTGTGTTCTTGAAGGATTGTATTATTCTTAATGTGTATGTGTTCTATTATTATAATTTTTATGTTGATGATGATGATGATTATTGTCCTTTGTGCACATGTTTTGCTCTATCCTCTTGATAGCCATCATTGATTCCCAGATATGTCTACTCTTTGTTTCTCTGTAGCTCAGAGGAGTCACCAGGAACCAAACACTGTGAATTGTAAATGTGTGAACTAGCTTCTTGGTCAGATATAAGGGAAACAACTCGATATGACTGTCTAGTAGAGTGCAGTTATCCTTCGTAGATTGTTGATGATGTGATAATTTTTCCCCTCTCCTGGAATGATTGTATTACATATAATGTTTTGATTCTGTTCCCTGCCCCTTCTTCATATAGCCTGACAGTGATGTTGATGCCTTATCCAGATATTGTTTCATTTTCCAACCAGTTATGGAACTTTTTGTTGTTACTCTCTTTAACCACTTCAGATACCAGTGCATAGGAAAGAACACATGTAATTTGCCATCTATATAATTATAGCGCATTGGCCATAACAGTATATAACCATGTCTATTTTATTTTCATAAATATTGTCTCTTGTGTACTTTTGTTTTGCTCTTCCTCTTTATACCCGTCATTCATTCATGATATGCATGCTTTTTGTTTCTCTATAGCTCAAAAGAGTTAATGGGAATAAACTATTGTGAATTGAATTGAATTGAATAGCCTGTTCGGAATTCTTTCTTTTTTTTAATCCCTTTTTTTTTCTCTCTCTCTCTTTTATGGACTTGTCACTACGCATGGTGCGCCAGTACTGCCAGCTTCAGATGAAACTATAAACTGAGGCCCTGTGTGCAAACGCACGCAGAACAGCTTTGCGCACACGTTAATTTAAAATCCGTTCTGCTTTTCGGAAAAGGCCATAGTTTTTATCATTATTATTATTTTTTTTATATTCTTTTATATCGAGGATAACAGAATAAGCAATCATGTGCTTTTTTTCATCCGGTCCCGTGTGTATGCAGTTTTTGTAAATATTGTCATCTGTTCCCACCGGCACACGATGGCCTACTCTTACGAAAAGCGGAACAGGATTTAACGTGTGCGCAAGATGTTCTGCGTGCGTTCGCACACGGGGCCTCGGTTTAAAGTCTCATCCGAAGGACTTTTGGGGAGAGTGGAGTCAGTGAGAGCGAATGACAAAGTTTGCAAAACTACATACACACGGGGAACGGGTGCAAAACAAAAAAACCCAAAAAACAATAAAAAGGCACGAGTGCTTATTCCATTATCCTCGAAATAAAAGAATGAAATTAAGTAAATAGTTTGCCGCTGGGGCTACCAAGCAGTGTTTGTTGAAAACATGGGTTTGAGTGTGCAGTAGATGGTAATAGAACAAAACAAAACAAAACAGACAAACAAACAAAAACTGATTGCCATATACAGTTTGAAACAAAATCTTTAAAAATGAGGGTGAAGTGGTGGTAAAAGTACGGGAAAAAAAGTCGCGAATATAGTGCACGCGCGCACACGCACGCGCTGTTTCATTGCCATGAAATGACAAAGTATAACTTTATAGAAAAAAGATATGTTAAAAAAGCACATGCGTGCACGTACACACACACATGTATTTACAAAACTGCATACATACACTAGGGTAATGGATGTGAAAAAAGCACATAAGTGCTTATTTTGTTATCTTCTATAAAAGAATATATGAAAATAAATCAATAAACACACACACACACACACACACACACACACACACACACACACACACACACACACACACACACACACACACCAGTTCCTAGTTTTCAACTTTTTGGTCATGGATAATGATATACTCTCAGAAGTGTGTTCTGATCTGCTCAAATGAATGGGAAGATCAATGGGAAGATTTTTAGCTGTATAAACATTTAGCACCAGATAGGCCTTATCACACCAATGGACGAACTTAACGAGGGCTGGACAAGGGTCTCGGACTGATCCAGATAAAAGACACAAAACAGCACTGTCGTCCGCAAACTTTACCCACGGAGAGGTCAAAGGTGAGCCACGTGATCTGTGCCCAAATGACGGATCCCAGTAAACCTGAAAAGTGCGCTCACTTGCGGCATATAGGCCTATCAGGTTGTATTGAGGTCCTTAATTTGTAAGATCGAACAATTTAAAAGTTTCCTCTGAAAACCAGCTTTACGATCGATCCCCAGTTAGCCAACAAAGGTGCGTTCATTTGTGGCATATAAGCCTATTATGTGTGTACTTCATTATTGCTGTCCTTTACTTGAATGATTTAACAATTTAAATTGTTTCCACTGAAAAGTAGCTATACTTAGCTGAATATCAAAGAACTCACATCTTTTTTTTTCTCTCTCTCACTCTTCTTTCAGTTTTTTTTTGTTTTTTTTTTTAATCGGTGAAACCAATTCGATCAAATTTCATTCAGTTTGTACACGAGTAAAGCCAGTTCAGCCAAGTAAGGTACAAGCTGTACATAATAGTGCTATTATCATAGTACACACACACACACACACACACACACACACACACACACACACACACAAATATGTAGCGCGCGCGCGCGCGCTAGGGCCTATACTGTGTCAAGGAGGTTAATTCAAGTATATTTTAACAGGAAGAAACATTTACCTCCCTTCTAATTATTATGTATGAGGCCGTTGCGCCCCCTATAGTATTGCATAGGATTTTATCTGGAGCTTTCAAATTAAAGTAAAGTTCACTGCGTGAAAATGTTTCCAAAAAATCACTGCTAAATTATTCTAGTATCACTAGCATGGATTTTTTCTGTCATACAGAGATTGTCTTGAAATTAATTGAAAACTGTCACACGACATACTTTCAGGGGGAAGAACTCTAGCTTTTAAAGAGCGTCATCATGGTCGACTCCCGTGGAACGAAAATGATTTGAAGTCAGTTTTTTGCAGTTTTTCTCTTGTCTGTGCCATCTAAGTGAACAAAACTTTCTTGCAGGAACAAAGTTACTATAAGGTAGGGGTTGGTTGTAGTACATGTGTGTTAAGCAAAGCTGTAGTTCAAACACAAAGCGAAATGGAGGCGGAAACCGTTTCGTCCCTGTTGAACCCAGGGCTGTTTTGAAAGCAGATTGCTATTTTTGTGATTCATCAGTTTATGGAGACAGCGATAGATTCTGTTTTCTGTCAGGCCTAATGCTACGAACAAATGTGGTGCATGCAGTAGGGTAAAATCTATATTTAGTCTTCTTCCTTCATTGTAGAAATTACTCGGGAAAGCATCAGATGCCTTCGAGGACAAAGGCTGCATTCGTGACGATATTTTTTTATGACGAAGAATTTCAAGCGATAAGATTGGTTTACAACCATTTATACAGTCTATATTTTTGCACACTTTTCTTTGTAAAAGAGTTTGTTAGTCATTGGAACAGTTTGACTATTATTTAGTTAACATTTTCAGTACACTGAGTACAATCATACTTCAAGTACTTGGTTTAAAAACTGGCTGAATTGTAATTTTAAAAAACAAACTAAACTAGATAATCGAATCAGGACATAAGTGCAGGGCACCACAAATTCTAATTAAAGTCGTACAGCTACTTTCCAATGGGAGGGGGGGAGGGGGGGGGAAGAAGCTTGGCTTGTTCAATGTTGAATTTGGGTGAAAATCAAAAACATTTGGCATAATATTAATCTTGATTTAAAAAATATAAAATCAGCACTGCACTTGGTTTTTACTGTCTTGTAGTTTGAAATTGGGGAAAAGGGGGGGGATGTTGAATGTCGGTCTTGCATGTGTCCCATAACAAGCACGCCATTTTGAGGCCTTCGGATGAGACTTTAAAAGTTTAAACCGAGGCCCTGTGTGCGAACGCACGCAGAACATCTTGTGCACACGTTAAATCCTGTTCCGCTTTTCGTAAGAGTAGGCCATCGTGTGCCGGTGGGAACAGATGACAATATTTACAAAACTGCATACACACGGGGACCGGATGAAAAAAGCACATGATTGCTTATTCTGTTATCCTCGATATAAAAGAATAAATGAATGAATGAATGAATGAATGAGCATGATTTTTCACTTGAGTTAAATTAATCATACTCATAAAGTTATAATATCATTGATGACGAGTAGTCACATGTAGGTCATAGCAAATACTATTGTTATTATACATCCACCACACCATGCAGTCTGCACTATATCTGTCAAGTTAAGATTATGAAAGTTGTAGCAGGACTAAATGCCATTTTGGTACGTATTAATTTGCTTAAATTCTTATTTTAATTTATTCTGATAAGTGATATTGGAGAAATTAACCTCACAGCTGTTTTACCCAATGTTTGAAAAATGGCTGAATTAGTAACAGTGAAAATGATCTTGTGTCAGACTTTGTAGTCAAAGACTGATAGAAGGTCATCATACACATTGTACATCATTTCATGCATGTGTGTGTCTTGTAGGGTGTGTGCAGATGTGCACATGCTATTGCTAGTGCATCTGGTGTTTTTACATGTTCCCCATGTGCATTGCATCCTGTTACATTTCACCAGCCATTATTTTGAAGACCATTGCTACTTGATTTTGTTTGTAGCAGGGATCATGTAACTTGTACAGTTAACAAATGGCCTCTTTCATCAGTATGACTAGATATGAGTCATTGAGTGTGTAAAGCTGTGTTACTATGCAATTGATCTGCGTGTGTGTGTGTGTGTGTGTGTGTGTGTGTGTGTGTGTGTGTGTGTGTGTGTGTGTGTTGTGTGTGTGTGTGTGTGTGTTGTGTGTGTGTGTGTGTGTGTGTGTGTGTGTGTGTTTGCTTGCTTGTGTGTGTGTCACTGTGTGTGTTTGCTTCTGTGTGTGTCACTGTGTGTGTGTGTGTTTGCTTCTGTGTGTTTGCTTGTGTGCGTGTGTGTGTGTGTGTGTGTGTTTGCTTGTGTGTGTGTGTTTGTGTGTGTTCCAGTGAGTGAGAGATAAAGATGTAAACTTTTTTTTTTTTTTGGGGGGGGGGGGGTTAAAGAGTAAAGTCTTGACACAAGACACTGAGATAGAAAATGGCAGATGTGATATTCACGTCATTTAATGATTTATTGGTCATTGAGAGAGAGAGGAAGTGTATGTTTTATATGTATCATTGTATGGTATTTAGAACTTTGTTTGGGGAAGAGAAAAGCTGATTTGATTGTCATTGATCAGGCATAGGAATAGTACATGGATAAAAAATGTACGCTCCCTGTTTGTCTAGAATGTCACCCTAGGAGCAGTGCATTCATGTTATACACAGTACTTACTCACTAGTTTTTCCCACCTTTTCAGTGAAAACAAATGGTTCATCACTGTAAAATTCTGGTCTGCTGCTGATAATGGATCTAATATGATCACTGCACTTATGTTCTGCCCCACCGGACCCCCTACCCCCTCCCTCTGGGGGGTTCCTACTACTGTACTAGAACTTAAATAGCTAGCTCCAGCACCTGGCCTTTTTCATCCTCTACACTCCCCAAGCACTTACAGTTTCTATAGATCGCCTTTTTATTGAGTAACAGCTATAGATACATGTATTGATTCTTTCTAGTTTCTAGCTGATCTGAATAACAGTTCTTTGGATGAGACTATAATTAGTATAAACTGAGGCTCGTGTGTGAACGCATGCAGAACATCTTTTGCACACATTAAATCTTGTTCCGTGTTTTGTAAGAGTAGGCCATGGTGTGCCTGTGGCAGTGTGTTAACATGACAAGATTTACAAAACTGCATACACATGGGTACTGGATGTAAAAAAGCACAGTTGCTTATTCCGTTATGCTTAACATAAAAGAATAAATAGATAAACAGTAGTGTAGCACGTCTAGAAAAGCTGCCCTTGCAATGTTTGAATCCTTTCACTAGCATCAGACCCAGAACTGCATCACCTTCAACCTTTGCGCAATGTGCTGTTGAAAACAAAATTGGGGTCACACTTTTTTGAGGCAGGGTTAGAAACCACCGCATATGTCAAATGGATGCATTTTGACTTAGGCTGCTGAGGTGTCTGAGGGGATAGATCTCTCGTGGTTAACGTGGTGATAGATCTCTCGTGGTTCAGTCTCCATTTCCCTGCATTGCCACCAAGTGATACAATAAACAACAGCCAATGGTTTGAGTGGTTACATTCTTGAAATTTTATGACTTTGAATATTAGATTTCATTTTTTATTTAATTATTTTTTTTTACACACTTATGAAAAGTCAACTATCAATGGGACTATAATTATAAAAACAAGATTTGATGAAAAGTCAACCAATCTTTCATAGACATAGTCAAATAGTGAAATACAGACTAGCTGGTGGCATTAGACTGATTAGTAATATTGATGAGACTAATATACTATAACTGAGCATGCGATCTACGACCTGGGAAAGCATTGGAAGTGCAGGGTTTAACCTGGCCTAAACAGTAAACACACTGCCTGAAAATTGCAGTGCAGTGCCAGAGTCAAGTCAGATTTTGACTCCCCCTGCCCATCCCCTTTTATTTGTCTTAAAAAAAAAAATTATTATATAGATTTTAGAAATTGTTTGATGAATGTAACAAAAAAAATTTAAAAGTTGAATGGAATCTTTCATGATATTAATAGTATAACTATTAAGAAAATGAAAATACCAGTTAATGATTATTATTTTGAGCAATAGCCAGCTTTGGGTGGGGGAGGGGGGTGTGGATATTGCCAGTGACATTGCCTGACCTGTCTTCAAGAGGATTTGAACATACTCCCAACTTTGACCCCTGTTGTTATTTGTGCAGAGCTTTGCATGAACCTGGAAGAGTGTCCTTTGCCCTTCGTCTTACCTTCTCCTACCTTGCCTGCTGCCTGTGGAGATCACCCTCTGGCCTGAAGATCTCCAGGTGATGACAGACTCAATAAAGGTTGTTAATTGATAATACATTTTATAAGCCAGATAATGTTGTTCAGATTGCAAACTTCTTGAGTGGGTAACAGGCCGAACTTATTGGGCCTGAATATGCCGGCTTTATTTTTATGACAAGGTAAAAAATCATGTGTTCTTTTTCATTTGATATGTTATGTGGAATCTCAAAACAAAACAAAAACATAGTCCTGTGCATCAGGTTGGAGTCATGTATTGTTGGTCTACATTTTGTCACATATTGTTTAAACTGTGTTGGTGTAGTCTGAATTCACAATTGTTGCAGTAAAAGCTTTTGTTTCAGGTACTACAATATACAGAGTTTATGGTCAGCAGGAAACTTTTTTGTAGGGAAATGATTTATTTTAATGCTTATGTAGCTTTTCCCTAGGTTGAACTTCACTTCTAGTACTGTAGTCAAGTTGAGTGTCTTGAAAAAAATTACAGTATGTGCATTGCCTAAGTACATTACCTAAAGCTTTAGTATGTCTTTGTTGAAATGCCCAGACACCAGCCATGCCTAATACTGAGCTGCCAGTGTAGCTGAAGCCTGCTTTGGCACACAGTTAACCATTATGCACAGCTTCTTTTGGATTTGTCCTCTGACTTTCATTTCATCGTCTTTTTTCTGAATGATTCGAAAAAGGTTTTGCTGTTATTTTGGCAGAATATTGTTCAATCATGGACCTAACGCAGGGATGAAACATTTTAAACAAGTGACACAAGATACAGTTCCAGAGTTTACTATAATGATGGGCGTTAACATTTAGTACACTGGTCTGATAATAGTGATAGTCTGATTTCCAAAGGTCTAGAGTGTAGATCTATCTGAGTCTTTTGGATGAAGTTTTGATATAATTTACAACCTGATATAAATTTCATATTAATGGTCACCATGATACATTATTTACTTTTCTCAACAATCACATGTATGGATGAAAGGAAATACTCTTCATAATCACATGTATGAATGAAAGTAAATAGTCTTCACCGTCACATTTGTGATATCTGCAGACAGTTGAATTTATCATTGCAAGTTTCTGAGGGAATATTATTGATATCTGTCTGGACTATGGCTTGTTTTCTCCTCTTCTCTCTTCTTCATTTTAGCAATTCATGGCAAGAGCTACTAGTGTACATGCGATGGATTTATTCATCTGTTAATTTAATTACTGTGTATAATTTACCACTGTTGACTTTTAAGGATTATATATTGCTTTTCTGTGGTGTAAAGTATATTAATTTCCATTGAAGTTGAACTATGAAAGACCAAAGAAAGGTAAAATCCAGTAGTAGAAGGTAACCCATGTGCAGGGAAAGTGATGAATATTGTCCTGATCTTTCTTTTTGGTTTTGTTGTTAAATTAAAACTTTTTTTTCATACATTTTGTTTGGGGTTGAAGTAGAGGGAATGTTAATGTTCATCATATATTGCCACATCATGTTTACATCATCATGGTATTATAGTTTATACTGTTACTCGTCTTTTGAAATCCCCCCCCCCAAAAAAAAAAAAAAAAAAAAAATAAATACATAAAAAGAAAAAAACAAAAACTTAAGAAAAAGACAGAAAACCCCAGTTCCAAGTCAAAAGTGCAAATAAAAGTTAAAGTTAAAGTCTGTCCTGAGCCTAAGGCTCATCAGGCCGGTGCTTATCCCGGTTTCTGTGGCGTTGAGCGACTGAGAGTCATAGACTCCCCCCTGGATAGGACTCCAGTCTATCGCAGGGTTAACCCCCAACACAAGGTTGGTACCCCTTTTACACCTGGGTGGGGTGAGAAAACAGCCGTAAAGTGCCTTTTCCAAGGGCACAACGCCATAGCCGAAAACTGGGATTGAACCCGCAACCTTTAGATTACGAGTCCAACGCCCTAACCACTAGACTACAGCGACGGCAAAAGTGCAAATAAGCAGAGATTATTGAAGGAGAAGTTTCAGAAGAAAAAGTTCATCCAGGGAGGTAATTTTTCACAAACATGTCCTGCTCTCTTGGGAGAATGCCCTGCTACAAGAACATTGTCACCCACTCATTTTAGTGCCCTGCTACAAGAGCATTGTCATCCACTCATTTTAGTGCCCTGCTACAAGAGCATTGTCATCCACTCATTTTAGTGCCCTGCTACAAGAGCATTGTCATCCACTCATTTTAGTGCCCTGCTACAAGAGCATTGTCATCCACTCATTTAGTGCCCTGCTACAAGAGCATTGTCACCGCTTATTTCAGTGCCCTGCTACAAGAGCATTGTCACCACTCATTTTAGTGCCCTGCTACAAGAGCATTGTCATCCCTTATTTTAGTGCCCTGCTACAAGAGCATTGTCATCCACTCATTTTAGTGCCCTGCTACAAGAGCATTGTCATCCACTCATTTTAGTGCCCTGCTACAAGAGCATTGTCATCCACTTCATTTTCATTGCACTGTTGCTACAATATTGCCTTTCAGACTGAATTGTTTTTTTCCCTACAGAATTTTCCAGAGACACTTTAGTGCCACGCTTACATAAGTGAAAGCTTTTCACAGGACTTCCATCATTCAAGTCAAGAGATGGAAAATTGACAAAGAGGATTGTTCGATTCACAGTGATTTTTGTGCATCACAAAGCCACGATGTCATCCATCATTTGTGCCCTGCTACAAGAGCATTGTCACCCACTCATTTCAGTGCCCTGCTACAAGAACATTGTTACCCACTCATTTCAGTGCCTGCTACAAGAGCATTGTTACCCACTCATTTCAGTGCCCTGCTACAAGAGCATTGTTACCCACTCATTTCAGTGCCCTGCTACAAGAGCATTGTTACCCACTCATTTTAGTGCCCTGCTACAAGAGCATTGTCACCCACTCATTTTAGTGCCCTGCTACAAGAGCATTGTCATCCACTCATTTCAGTGCCCTGCTACAAGAGCATTGTCATCCACTCATTTCAGTGCCCTGCTACAAGAGCATTGTCATCCACTCATTTCAGTGCCCTGCTACAAGAGCATTGTCATCCACTCATTTCAGTGCCCTGCTACAAGAGCATTGTCACCCACTCATTTTAGTGCCCTGCTACAAGAGCATTGTCACCCACTTGTTTCTTGTTTCATTGTTTCATTAAACTCTCTGTTTGCTTCCAATGTATTCATTTCCCTTTCAGACTGAGATTGGCTTTTTTTTTTCCCCTACAGAATTTTGCCAGAGACAGCTTTTGTTGCCACACGTTCTTTTACATACAGTGAAAGCTTTTTTCACATGGGACCTTGGCCTATCATCTCAAGGTCAAGAGGATGGAGGAAAAGTTCGAGCAGAAAGAGGGATTGAACCCTTCTGATTCACAGTTTGTGAAGGTATGTTTTGTGTACATCACAAATCCACGATGTAATTCATACAGTTTGTGCTTCTTCTTTTTTTCACCAAAGATTCTTCAGTTTTAAGATTTTTGTTTGTGTTTTATGTTTTATTCAAGTATTTAATATATTAATATTCCCAGAGGCCTCAGTTAATTCAATAACCTAAGCTCATACCCTGGGCATATTATATATAATTGTTTGGCATTTATACTAAAAAGTAGTCAATGCAGATTTCACTGGGTGAGATTCAAGTTGCAATAGTTTTGGTTTTTTGTTTTTCTCCATTCCATGGCTAGAGTTCCAATGTTTACTATCGGTGATATTTTTGCATATGCAACTTTTTTTTACCTCACCATTCAGGTAGCCACATTCTAACTTCAGGAATCAATAGTTATAATGAATATGATTTACTTGAACTTGAACTTTGAAGACCTGCTTTCTTCCAGCTTTTCTTTGCATTTTCAAAATTTAGATACCATACAGTATCTTGTTTAGTCAGTATCTTTATATCCATTAAATGTTGATTTGTTGTTTGTTTGTTTGTTTTTAGCATTCTTTTTTTAAACTGTTTTTATTTGTTTCGTTTTGGTCGTATTTTTTTCATTGTGTCAGCCTTTATATTTTACTTCAAGTTCACTGGACTATTAAGCAAGGAATAAAGTTTTGTTCTGTTTTACTTTGGGTTGTTTTTTTTCAAATATAAGGAGAAATTAAATTTATGCTGAGGCTGTAGCCCATGAACCTAGGAAAAAAGAGATAATCGTGATGTTCATAATAAATCAATTTGGAAATAATGTGCTTAAATTAGATTTTGTGAGTTTATGTGAATGTGTACGTGTATAATGACACAGGGTTTACACGCTTCTTGAAACTCCATGAACCTCCTTGAATTTTAAGATCCCCTTTTCAAGGTCTGAGTCGTCCTTTTGACCAAAATGTCAACACATAATGACAAAAACAAAACTCTGTGAAAACCCTTGAAAATCAAGACATAAATGCACAGCCAAGCCTGTGTCTGCCGTGTGGAGTTCAGAGATTAGAAGAAAAAAAGGGGGGGGGGGGGGGAAATTAGATTCCAAAACAGCAGTAAACAAAACAAGTGTTTTTGCTGAGTGTGTGATGATAGTATTGACCTGCAGGCAGTTATAGACAGATGTGAAGCTGTAGTACAAATGCAAAGAGCTGCTGACATTGTCCAACCCAGATTTTACACTTTCAGTGTACTGAAGTTGCTGTAAAATGAACAAAAGACAACTGAAGTCAGTGCAACTGGTGCAGAAAGTTTTCTTTTAAACAGTTATTTTTATCTACTGATTTAATATTTCATGAAAGCATAAGTGATAATTGAACTTTCACTTTCCACCTATGACATAGCGTGGCCACACTATTCTTTCCTAAGTCATCCAGTCAGGAGATGAGAAGTGTGCTTCTCTTTTAACTCTTTCATCCCAGCTTGCCACTTTATCAGGAAAGTGAGTGACAGTTTTTTATTGCTGAGTTTCCGGACCTACTATTCCTGTATTTCCTGGGTTTCCAGAGGGAAAAACTGTGCAACATGGGTTATGGGGTTACTGTATCTTTATGTGGTATTGTTGATATAAAAAAAAATAATAATGCCTTGGCTTCAGGGGGCTCTGCACCTGATCCCTGCTTTTTCAGGGGGGGGCAAGTCCCCCCTCCCAAATCTGCCCTGCTTCAAAATCTGCTTTTTAGGTTCTCAAAGGTTGGCGACTGTCTATGTTATTTGCCAAATTCATTTGGGCTGGCATTGAGTGATAGATCTAACATGTGTATTATATTCAGACTGCAAATGTAATGCTGTGTGAATCACACCCATGAATTTCTTTAAAAAGCTTCTTCAAAACTCAGTGAATTTTATTCTATTTTGAGAAGTCTGTATGAACTCTGTTATACTATTTGTGTGTGTGTGTGCATGTGTGCGCATGTGGGAAAGACAGACCGACAGATAGACGTTCATGTTGATATTGTCACATAACAGTTTGTTTGTGTGATAGTTATCACCAAAGAGCTGATTATGGATTATATAAAACTGAATTTGAGTAGTGATTCATAATTTTTTCTTTTTTGCAGGTGAAAAGAATGCAGCGGTCAAGGGTCTCACACCACCCTTGCCATCGGCTGAGCGTGCCATCGGCCAAAAGATTCTGGTGTCGGCACTGCATGATGGTCTTCGAAGACGCCATCACACGCTGGCGCCACAGTCGATCCTGTCGCTCTGCGGGGTTCGACAACCTGGTGCGGCGGCGAGAAATCGAGACGCAGTCGTTGCAGAAGATGGCGGAAACGTTAGACCCGGAGATGGTGACGCAGATCACGGTGCCGCGCGAGGACGGTACCAGCAAGGACCTGTGCTGCTTCATCTGCAGGCAGCGCTTTGTGTCGCTGGACGAGATGCGGGAGCACGTTAAGTACCCCTGCAACAAGCCCTCCTCCATGCAGCGCGCCCCCCTCCCCTCATCTACCCGGAGCCCACCTTCGGCACCGGCATCCAGCAGCACTACACGGACGGCCCTGTCCTGCAGTCCTGCACCGGCCGACAGCAAGGCGCCCCCTCTGCCTCCACCAGCAACTCCCAGGCTGTCACGGTGTACATGAATGAGGGAGAGCAGGCGGAAGCGGACAGCGAGGCCAAGCCGACCAACATCTACGTGAACGAGAACGGGGAGACTGTGATAGAGGTGGAGAACCTCGACCTCAACACCAAGAGCGGGGAGCTGTCCCTGGCGCACCTCCTGACGCAGTTGTCGCAGCAAGGCATCGTCTTCGACCAGCAGCCCCAGGGGGAGACGGAAGTCATGACCACCAGTCCTCAGGAGCCCCAGGTGGTTCAGGAGTCTGTGAGTGAAGTGGACTATGGTCAGCCAACGGCTGTGGATGCTGCCAACACCCTGACACAGCTGGCGGGCTCCGCCTTCCGTGCTGTGAACAGTGCTCAGGAAGCCTTCATTCCTCCCGCCAAGCGCATCAAAACGGAACAGATGGAACTGAACTATCACCAGCTGGAGCAGCCTGATCACCAGCCTGTTCAAACCTATGTGCAGAAAGAAGAGCCTTATGTAGACAACGTGTCGGAGAAATATATCATTTGTTCCAACGAGTCGGACGTGATCAGGGTGATGCAAGCCAATGCAGTGACATCGGAGGTGGTGGAAATGCCACCGGAGGTGGTCAGCAGCAGAATTGCCTTCCAGAACGGTGAGAGTGGAGCCAACATCCTGCAGAGCGCATTGACGGAGGGTGAGGTGGAAGAGACGATCCTCTGTCAAGGTCAGCCCGAGGCTCATCCTCAAACGGCGGGTTTGCAGGAGGTGATCGAGAGGGCTCCAGCACAGCAGGGCCTGACGGGCAGCCAGATGATCGTCCTGCAGCACAACCAGCCTCAGGTAGCTATGGCAGGTCCTGCTGATGCCGCACAGCACTTAGTAAAGACTGAAGAACACTCTAACCAGATCATGATCGCAGAACAGAACCCCCAGTCTACCCAAGTCATGATAGCGGAGCAGAACCCCCAATCCTCTAACCAGATTATGATAGAGCAGAACCCCCAGTCTGCTAACCATATTATGATGGCAGAACAGAACCCTCAATCCTCTAACCAGATAATGATAGAGCAGAACCCCCAGTCTGCTAACCATATTATGATAGCTGAACAGAACCCCCAATCTGCTAACCAGATTATGTTAGAGCAGAACCCCCAATCTACCCAAGTCATGATGGCCGAGGAGAACCCCGCTCTAGGCCAGGTGGTGATGACTGAGGAGCATCCTTCATCCACCCAGGTCATTGTGGCTGGACAGGACTCCACTACCACCCAGGTCATCATGGCTGGACAGGACTCCGCTACCACCCAGGTCATCATGGCTGAGAACCCCACTTCCAGCCAGATGGTGATCACTGAGGAAACCCCTCAGTCCAGTCTGGTAATGACACAGCAGAACCTCTCAGATGGCCATGTGGTCCTAGCTGAACAGAACCTTGCCTCGGGACAGGTGATTGTTGGAGAGAACCCAGGTTGCAGTCAGGTGGTGATGGGTGAGGAGAACCCAGGTTGCAGTCAGGTGATTGTTGGAGAGAACCCAGGTTGCAGTCAGGTGATTGTTGGAGAGAACCCAGGTTGCAGTCAGGTGATTGTTGGAGAGAACCCAGGTTGCAGTCAGGTGATTGTTGGAGAGAACCCAGGTTGCAGTCAGGTAGTGATGGCCCAGCACAACCTTCCTTCCACTCCAGTTATAGCCCCAGGGCAGAATATCTCCAGCCAGGCTGTTGCCCACCCCTACTCCCCTTCTGCCCAGGTGGTCCTAGCAGAACAGAACCCTGAACCCAGCCAGGTCCTGATAGGGGAGCAACACCACCACAACCACCCTGTGGTAGAGCAGCAGCAGCAGCAGCCCCTGGGGCTGGAGGCGGCCATGAGCTACGCTGGTGGTGGGGAGAGTGGTGTGACGATGGTGGAGCAGGTGGAGCTGGGCCCAGACAGCGCTCAGGGCAAGCACTGCGTGGTGATGCCCGCCAACAGCCAGGAAGTGGCCACCTCCGCCTTCTCTGCAGAGTCAGACAGTGCCGTCACTGGCCTGCTGGAGATGAGCGGAGTTATAGCCCCTGCCAGACACCCCCAGCAGGCCGTGGTGGCAGAACCGGAAGCTGCCTTGCTGCTGCCTCAGATTGTGTCGGTGTCCTCGTCTGCCGCCCCTGATGGGACACCCCTCGTGGTTCAGCAGGAGCCCGTCACAGGTACGGTATCAAGGGTGTCTGTCTGTGTATCAGGGGGGTCTGTCTGTCTGTGTATCAGGGGGTTCTATCTGTCTGTGTATCAGGGGTGTCTGTGTATCAGGGAGGTCTGTCTGTCTATCAGAGGTGTCTGTCTGTCTATCAGAGGTGTCCGTCTGTGTATCAGGGGTGTCTGTGTATCAGGGAGGTCTGTCTGTCTATCAGAGGTGTCTGTCTGTCTATCAGAGGTGTCCGTCTGTGTATCAGGGGTGTCTGCTGTAAACTGAAAACCTGAGAGAATGGTTTAGGTCTTCCATCAGGAAATATTCACAATTTAAATATCTAGATCTTTCATTTCTCGCACCCAGTGTTACAGTTTCATTGAAACATACCCATCGCTAGAAATGTAAATTTCCAGAAACAATTTAAAAAAAAAAAAAAAATGGTCTGGAATTTATTAACACGGCCTTCTCTTCCCCTGGCCCAGAAATTCCAGATGCAGCTTGTCAGCCTCAACCGTTCTCTCCCAGACATTGTGATAACTTGTATAGTGGATACCTTGGGATTTGCGAGATAGTTTATCGGTGGCTTGGTCAGTTTTTTTGTAATTTAGTTTATCAATGGCTTGGTCAGTTGTGTTTTTTAATTTAGTTTATCAGTGGTTTGGTCAGTTATTTTTGTAATAGTTTATCAATGGCGTGGTCAGTTTTTTTTGTGTGATGAAAGGCCTCTTTGGCCCCTTGAGAGCCCTGGGGAAGTCGTTAAGACTGAAGTGGCTGTATGGCACCTTAAGGCTGTGTCTGTGGCACTCTGACACCCTTTGCAGTGTGTACTACATGTTCTCTATCATGTGGACTTTGCCAACTGAGCACAGGCATGTTTCATTAGACATTACATTATTTTCTACTTATGAACAAAAGGTTATGTGATACATCCATGGAATAAGTCATATTATTATTAGTTTTCAGTGTCATTTTAAACACCTCATTTTTAGGAATAGACTGTTTTAGAAAGTGGGGAATAAAGGAAAGTGAGTTTTTCTGTAACATGGAAGAAAAGAGAAGTAACAGCTCGTGCAAATGTGCAAACAAGAATTAAGGTTGAGTTTGATTTTTCTTGTTGTCAAGAACCGCTACACAGTTGAAAATCAAATACAGAGCACTGCTGTCTGCATATGTTGAAATTATTTGTACTATTCTCTAGCGGAGGTAGTATGTGGTCATTTTCTGCAGCCCCTAATTCTATTCTACACTTCTTCAAGCTTGTCCAGGAAAAGGATTAAAACCAAAAAATGAAAAACAAAGTCTTAGCACCAGGCATATTTTTATATTATACCTAAGTTTGTTCAACTACTTATCTGGCAACTTGGCATGGTAAATCCAAAATTGCTTGATATTCTCTGCATTGATAACCACTGCATTGGTATATATGTTGGTTACTCATACACACAATGCACCAACCAAACAGAAATATTTTTCAGAAGTAACAATAATAAGATAATGAAAAAAGAAAACGTGTCATTGTCCAGCCCCTTCCCCCCCCTTCCCAACAACAATCATGGGGAAAAATTCCCTCCCCAACCCCCACCCCAACAGTAAGAAAAAAAGTTCTAAACGTAAAACCAACGTAAAACTCAAGAGACTGAGTGATTTTATTTTTGCTAATGATGCTTTTTGATATATTCATTTACTGATATAGTTCGGATGGGTTTTTTTGTAAGCGAACTCTATGGGACGGGTAACTGACTGTATTATATAAAATTGTATAAGATCCTCATTAGAATACGAACCATGTTTTTGTTTTGTTTCAGATTACATTGATTTGTGTGGTGATTTAGGTGGCTGATAACACTTTTAACAGTGATCATTAGAATCTGCTTTCCGAAACCCTGACAAGGATTCCAGTTTACTTTGAAAATGTAATTGGTAATCTTCAGCACAGCTGCAGATTGTTTGTATCCTGTTTCAAGGTGAGACGATCCCTTGTAAGACAGACTGTGTGCACATACAGTACACAGACATGCCTGCACACATGTGTGCACTGACACATGCATGCACAAACATACACTCACAGACATGATATATGCAGCATGCATAAAATTTACATACATGTACATAGTCACACACACACACACACACACACACACACACACACACACACACACACACACACACACACACACCACACACAACACACACACACACACACACACACACACACACACACACACACACACACACGTATACACACATACACTCACACTCTCTCTTTCAGTATGTACATGCATACATACTCACACACACACAAAATATATGCAGCTCCCATTTACACATACACACTCTTCCGCATGCATGCATGCACACCTGAATTTGTACACACACACACACACACACACACACACACACACACACACACACACACACACACACTCCCTCTGAAAATCTTAGATTGACCGTATATATATGTACAGATTTCTTTCATGTTTGCTTTCAGAATAAAGAAATGGCTTCTTGATGCCCATGTGACAGACAGAATACCAGTACAACAGTTACACCCAGATCAAGACGTGTGTGTAGCAGTCCTGCATTGCATTCATTCATCAGCATATGGACTTGGCTTCGGATGCAGATAGACAGGAGACCATAGCATGATGGACAAGACGTAATATGGAAATACAATATTATATCTTGTACAATGCATTCATGATGTATGTGCGATCATTTCCAGTGGTGAGGTGGATGCATTGTGTTCATACATGTACCTTGTTCTTTTTTTTTTTCTGTTTGTTTGAAAATGATATTTTAAATGCTTAGGTTATGATGAGGTCATACTTACTGAGACCTGTCGACTGTGAAAGAGGTTATTGTTTGTTTCAGTCTGCTTCTGTTATTTTCTTTCAAAAGGATAGGAAGAGTTAGGGGGTTTGATGGGTTTGTGTGTGTGTGTGTGTGTGTGTGTTTTTTTGGAGGGTGGTTTTTTTTTTGTCAGTGTTCTGTTCTTGTTTTTCTTTTTTCTTTTTGTAATACCTAAATATTTGTCTGTTCATTTTAACTGGACTTAACCAAGCAGTTTGTTAAGATTTTTTTTTATATAAATTGTTGATCCTGGTCTACTTAATAGGGAATGGACAAACTCAGCATCTTCCTGTTTAATTCATTTGTCAATTTTTGTTGGGTGTCTGAAGTGGCCCTGTATTTATAAAACATATTCCCTGAATTCATAATGCGGCTATCTGAAAGGTGGGTGAAAACGGTTGCATACACAAATTCTCACCAATGGTGAATCCAGGTTTTAGCCAGGGAAAGAAAAAAAAATGATACAATTAAAAATTTTAAAGATATATCTTAAATTCAATTCTGGTAAATCACAAACTGCATTCTTATAACAAAACAAAATCTTTCTTTCAGTTAAGTTGACAAACTTATCCCCACTCTCACAGACTTGTCTTATGATCATTAATTGAATCTTGACTAACACCATCCCATCAACACCCCCACCCCCAATATGCAATATAATAGGTAGCGGCAGCCAAATTTTTTTTATAGCATATACATGCATGAAACTGGTATTTTTAAAAAGAACTTTTTAAAGAAACACACACAAAAAAAAATTGAGTCTCTATCTTTATTCTTTCAAAAGTTATTGATGTCCAAAGATGACATAATATTTTCGGGTGTTTTCATAATATGAAAGCCATACTTTGAAAGGGCCTATTGTGCAAAGCACTGCAATCACATTCCTGCACATTTCTATACACAATGTCTGTAACACTGATAATCCCTACAAGAAACATCAACTCTCTACCTTGAAGGGAAAAAAAGATATGTTGAAAATGCCTAATCGTGTGATTGGCAGTCAGTTCAAATTGCACAACTGGCCATGTTTGAGGTCCAACAGGAAGGATAAGATGGCATCTTATGGTTACTTTTTTACATTGTTCAATAGATATGTTCATATAGACTATGCCCAATTTTTTCTAAGGCTGTACTTGACCAAATGTTTCAAATATTGGGGTCTGATTTTGCTAAAAACCTTAAAATGCCCTGCGACGGACCAAAATACAGTACACAGTAGATTTTTTGTCAATAACTTTTGAACCTGTAGAGATACTGACTTGAAATTTGGTGATGTAAAACATGGTTTTATATGCTATTAAAAAATGCATTTGTTGAATTTGTTCATGCATTACATAATGTAATTTTGGATTCAAAATGGCTGCCAAGTGCCCAAAAATGTGGCGAACATTCTAGAGAAATGTTATGAAACATCAAATTTTATCAAAATATGTAAACAACAGTGGACCCAGCTGTTCAACATGAACTGGCTCAGACAGAAATCTATCTCTGTGACTTATCCTAAAGAAGTTGCACATTTTCTTCTTCCTTAATGAGATGATACTGCAACCTTGAAAGTTCAGCATCCAGAATGAGTTGACTGAGAAATGAAGCTGTTTCATCAAATGTCTTCCCACCCTCTTGCTTCAGTACCAATAACTGAATCAGCAGATGATTGGAAATCTCTACAACAGGCACCTTTGGACGACGACCTTTTCCAGTAGCCAGAAAAATGGACCCCAGCTTGCTCAGTTGACTTCCATCTGTGTGTCAGCATTTCAGGGAATAAAAAATAAATTAAAAAAACAAAAAATAAAAATAAAAGAAAACCAGCAAAAAAAACTGTAATTAGTGTAAAAGAAATTGTTTCTTCCTTTCAAAAGGCAAAACTGCCAAAAGGTTTAAAAGAAATCTGATAACAAGAAAAGAGAAACAAAAGGAGTGACAACTGAAATAACCTGACACACATAGGGAAATTTATAAACATCTCATTAGTATCAGAACTGTGGTAATGGGGATGGTATCTATTGATGTAGATGTGTCACATATTTTTGTAAAGTCACTGAAGGTTAAAAATTACCCGATATATAACACAATTTTACTTTTAACGGTGTCGACTTTTTTTTATCCTTTTCTTAAAATCACAATTAAAATAATAGCCGAAGTGGATTCTGCCTTTTTTTTTATATCTCAAAATAGTATAAAACCAATCAACAGAAAATAAAAGTAAAGTACTTACTAATTCAAGTAGTAAAGATAGTGAACCCTCAAATGAGTCAAAACAAAACAAAAACAAAAACATAATAATGGAAACTCTGAAAAGGAGAATGACTGGGAAAATGAAAAGGAGAATGACTGGGGAAAATGAAAAGAAAAGACTATGGCTATTAGATACACTGCATAAATCACAAAGAGCAAGCTTACTTGTGGTACTACTGTGCTGAAACTAAACCGGCTTTAGTTCAAGTTACTAAAAAAGAAATTCATTCGAACACTGATATGGCATTTTAGTGATTTACTACTCAGGCTGCATAAAGTATTCCAAGTCGTTCAGCCCCCCGACCCCCAAAAAACAAAAATGAAAACTGTAACAAACTTAAACTTTTAATTCATCAATCATGAATGAAACCGTGACCTAAACTGGTTTTAAAAAATCCCCCCAAAATAATAATAATAATAATAATAATACATGGAATTTAAAACAGAAGCAACGACCGACGTTTGTTTCACGAAGAAGTGAATCGCGATCTCGGGATTACCTCCTCTTGGTTAGACCAGTCACTCAATAAAACGTACAATAACACACCTATTTCACTATATGACCTTAAAAAAAAAAGTTTGAATAAAAGTATGTTCAAAATATCTGATTTTATGAGCACCATAAATTTAAGAAGTAATTTCGTGAAAATATCCAAGGAAATCGGACAGTTTTCTTCTTTCCGGTTTGCGCATGCCCGATTGTCGAAAACGATCATATCTACCCTTTTCAAAGTCTTCGTTTTTAATGATCTAATGAAATTTTTTTCAAACTACGCGACCCGTGTCTAAATAAACAATAGCATTAATGATCTACAATCACAAATTTATCATATCTACCCAGTAAATCGAGAAAATCGTCGATTTTCGACATGATCGGTTCGCAGCAATCGTTCGTTCTTGCCTCCATGTTTCTGATCTTTCCCAGATTTGAAAACTTTCTTTTGATTGGTTTGCTTATGTAGGACAGCCCATGAATACATTAACCCATTTACAAATTAGAACCAATAGGTGGTCTTGTTTGATTTTCGCCTTTAGTATTGACTATTTTAAGCTACAGGTTCTTTAGAACTTGCCGACGAAGATCGTGTGCCGCCAAAAAACCGGAATTTTTGCAAAAAGTATCCATAAATCAATAATTGTTTACCCATTTCAGTATTGTAGAATAAATACTGAACACAGTGATACCTGATATAGCACGGTTGATTGTTTATTGCGAATGCTCGTGGAACTTAAAGTGGGCATGTCTTTATGAAGCTTTGTCCGTGTTCGTGAAAATGGCGGCCCGCGCAGCGTTTTTTAGCGGAACACACACCTCATTCATGCACTTCGCATATTCATCTCAGATCAGTCACAGAAATAAAAATGCACTCAATCAAAAGAGAAAAGACTGAACTTTATCTTGATATATAAAAAAAATTAATCAGTACAACAGAAGCAGAGTAATAAAGAAGTGAAAAGATAGAAAAACAGCCATTTTTCAGCTGTGATGACGGGATATGCCGGGGGCTGCCGCTACCTAAATATAACACACAGAGTTTTTTTTGAAGAACTTAGAACTTGTTGTTTAACACCCCCCCCCCCCCCTCCCTTTTCTATACAGCACACACAGAGGAGAGGAAGGGTGTGTGTGTGTATGTGTGTGTGTGTGTATGCGTGTGTGTGTACCTTCAAGGATCGAGTGGAGGTGGCGGTGATTTTAAAGGTGATATGAGCCACAACTAGAAAACCACAATATTATTAGTGCCAAGACTAAGTTGGTTTTACCGAACAATATGAAGAAAGAAATGAACACAACACAACACAATGTTGATTCTAGGGTGCGCCCTTACGGGAATCCTGCATTTTTTTTCATCATTGCTGCTAAATGATATGAGCAGTGCACCCTAAATGGCACAAAAAACCCTGACAGCACATTCTTAAACAAAGTGTGCGCCATTGTTACTACCATGTGTATCGTCTTTACTCTTTACATTTAAGCGCTACTTCCGCCATAGATTTCTGTCAGTGCTTCTGATTGGCTAATTATGTCACCTTCAACTAATCACAGAAATTGTAGTTTGGCCTTGTCAGTTCAACTTTTTTGCTATTTCCCACGGGTTATGCTGTTGGTACCCAAGACACAGCGAGAATTGCTGATTAGCGCTTTCCAGCAGTCATCGCAATGAATCAGGCTTTTCTCAGTTTTCTGACTTGTTTCCCTATTCGTTTACATTGTCTTCCAAGGAACCTTCCTCTCTAGAAATAAGGGATGCATTTTTATCTTTTTAGGGATCCCCTTTTAGCCCACTTTTTAAAATCCTAGAATCAACACTGTAACTTTGTAAATATACTCCACATAATGTCCCCTTTCTCTTTTGTACAGGTATGTAGGTTGGCTGGGGGGATGGTGTGTGTGTGTGTGTGTGTGTGCGTGCGTGCGTGCCCGCACATGGTGCGTTTGTGTGTATGCATGTGTGTTCCTGCTATGGTTTTTGAAAGGACAAGTAAAGGAAGGAAAAAAGGTAAAGACTGAAAAAAAGAAAAACAAAGGAAAATGAGAGAGGAAAAAAGAGTAAAGACAGAAAAACAAGAGAGGAAAAAAGAGTAAAGACAGAAAAACAAGAGAGGAAAAAAGAGTAAAGACAGAAAAACAAGAGAGGAAAAAAGAGTAAAGACAGAAAAACAACAGAGGGAAAAAGAGTAAAGACAGAAAAACAACAGAGGAAAAAAGAGTAAAGACAGAAAAACAAGAGAGGGAAAAAGAGTAAAGACAAAAAAAAAAGAGGATAAAACAGTAAAGACAGAAAACAAGAGAGAAAGTAAAAGACAGGAAAAAAGAAAAGCAGAAAAATGGGAGCAAAAGCTGCAAACAACCAGCTATGGAAAGAAAAAAAGGCTGTTGAAGGTATTAACTTTGTACCCTTTGGAAATGTTAAAGCCAAATAGTGAAATACAGTTGTGAATATACTGTGTAAAGAATTGTTTTTTTCTACTTCTGATTTTGTATTTGATTGATCATACAAGGTTTCATTTTTGTTTCTTTTGTATCATGTTATGTTCCTTTTTGTTTCCTGATCATTTTCAAGAAATACTTTAATTGTAAATAAGACTTTAAAGGGAAAAATATAAATCCCTTAGTAAACCAGCCATATAATAAACCAGCCCCATGACGCAGTGGTTAGCGCTTTGGATTTCTGACTGGAAGGTCATGGATTTGAATTCCATAAGAGTCATAGGGATTTTTTGGACTCCAGCCAGCTCCTACCCAGAGTGAGTGTGCTGTGGGCTCATTGGGAAACACTGGGACCACACAGTCGCGCTTCATCCACTTTACGGATGCAAGTTTGAGAGTGTTGCTCAAATGACCTGACCAACACTGCAGGTGTCTGTATCTCTTTGGCCTGATTGATGCCGTGATATATTATGATAGTAAGCGTGGAGTACAACCCTGTCAAGAGGTCTCAAAGCAGATGCATTTCCACAGCAGCATCATTACATCATCCTCAGGTGGGTGACTCACTAAGTCTGGCTCCGCAATTGAGCTAATACTGTTGTTAGTAGGGGGTTTAGTAGGTGGTGTCCTGCGTATGTTAGCTCAGAACAAGCACCACTGAACACCATCAAAGTGACCCAGCAGCAGTGCAGGGCTCCTCTGGCTGGTGGCCCCACAGTGGACTGATATTGATGGGCTCTCAGTGGACTTCCAACTCTGAGGATGTGACATAACAAATCTGGGTATGGCTGTGGCCGGGGGATTGGAATCAACCGCATGGGAACAGCAGGATGGGGACAGCACAGAACATGCTGCCTCATCTTCGGCTGCCTCATCTTTTGTGACATCCCCGTCCTGCTGTTCCTACACTGCACATTTCAATCTCCCTGTCAGGGTTGTACTCTACACTTACTATCATAATCTATCGCAGCATCAACCGGGCTCAAGAGATACAGACACCTGCAGTGTTGGTCAGGTCATTCGAGCAACACTCTCAAAATTGCATCCATAAAGTGGATGAAGCTCAACTGTGTGGTCCTAGTCTCCCACTGAGCCCACGGCACACTCACTCTGGGTAGGAGCTGGCCAGAGTCTGAAAAATCCCTATGACTCTTACAGGATTCGAACCCACGACCTTCCCATCCAAAATCCAAAGCACTAACTACTGCACCATGGCGGCTGGTATGATTAAAGATTTAAATTGTAAACCACATTATAAAAGGAGGAGAGAGAAAAAAAGAAATTCCCCATCCTGGCCTAGTTAATAATACAATAATGAATTCCTGTAAGGGATCACCTAACTATGATCATCTTTAAATATGGTAAAAGAAAATGAAATGAAATTAGATTATTCCTCACCTTCTGACTCTTCTCTTCTCCTTGAAGTCCCTGAGGAGTCAATGAATTTTTCAGGCCCTGTCGCAGGGGCAAATCAAACCTGGCAGAGCCCATCCCTCTCCAGGTACAGGGTGCATGCTGGGTATGTTTGTGTTTCCATAGATCTCTAACATGAACTACAGAATCGTTAATGGGGTTTGTTAACCTTTTACGTGCGTATTTCTAAGGGGATAAAGGCACTGGCAGGGCTGCATTTTAAGTTGACCTGGGAGGAGGTAAATTTTCCTCATCCGTAATTGACCTGAGGCTACTGCAGGGATTAGAACCCACGTCTCCATGGATGCACAAGGGGTGCAAGTCAGATGCGCTTAACACAATCCCTATGTTAAGGGAGAGAACCCCTCTTTCCCTGTACACATGCACTGTGCTCACTTGTATGCTTCTGTTGTCCATATGTGGGTGTTGCATAGGGAAGGGCTTAGGAGATGGTTGGTTGCCCAATAGTGGGCAACCTGTAGGGAAAAGATTAAAATAAAATAAAGCTACTGCGTCCATCAGTGTTTCCTTACATTGCCTTTAAATGAGGAGTTCACCTCTTTTGTTCCTTCCTTACCACAAACTTTCAGGCTGATCATGACGTCTGCTGTCTATCAGTGGAACAAAGATAACTGGAATTAATTCTATAATATTTGCCTGATATGATCCCACTATTGACCGTTAGATAGGTGGGAATTTCTTGAGAAACTTTGTTTTGCCCTGGGTGGGTGTCTCACTCGACCTGGCTCCATGACTCAGCTGTTACTGTCATCAGTAAGGGGCTTAGTGTGTTTTTATTTTTTTATTTTTTTATTTTTTTTATTTATATTCTTTTATATCGAGGATAATGATTAATGGTATGTGGTGTCCTGCGTATGTTAGCTCATAACAGGCACCACTGAACACCACCAGAGTGACCCAGCAGCACTGCAGGGCCCCTCTGGCTGGTGAACCCATGGTGGCCTGATTTTGATGAGCTCCTTGTGAACCTCTGACCCAAGGATGTGACATGACGAGTATGGCTGGGGCAGAGGAATTGAAATGAGTGGCGGGGGGAATGGCAGGATCAGAACATCGCAGAAGATGAAGCAGCAAAAAAGAGAGAGAGAGGGGAAGAAATCTAACCAGTTTTGGAATACTGATATAATCTGAATTGGTACATGATTGAATGTTTGGGGGGAAGGTGAAGAGAGGAGGGAGCAGTGTACAATTTTTTTTTCAGAAATGGGATAAACTTTAAACAGTTTACAAATTCATATATTGTTTTTAGAATTGCTTTTTTAATCTATAATGGTTAAAACATTCTGTGGTGGAGGGCATAGCTGATAGGAATAATTACAAGACTTTGCTAGAAAAAAAAATTCAAAATTTACCAAACAGCTTACACATGGGGACTGGATGTAAAAAAAAAAAAAAAAAAAAAAAACCTACATAAAACTTATTCCATTATCCTTGAAATGAAAGAATAAAATAAATAAATAAAATCAAAGTGCAGCTACCTTAGAGGTGGGTAAATATTTTATTTGAATATAATACCTTAAACAGTCATAAAGAAATAATATGTATGCCGTAAGATTTATAGCACAATAGCTTGTAGCAAAACTCTTAATCTATCATTGTAGCAAGAATCTTGAGCCATTATTATAGCAAACATCTTGAGCTGTTACTGTAGGTAAAATCTTTGCGCCATTATTGTAGCAAAAATCTTGATCCATTACTGTAGCAAAAATCTTGATCCTCTATATCATGCTGAGTGCCTTTAGTTTAGTGTGAAAGAAACCAGTATCTATGTGTGTTAGTGCATGCAACCAAGCTAAATGCTGGAATTTGGTTCATTTATGAAGTGGCTTCTAAGGCCAGTTAGGCACCTTTGAGTAAAATGATCATAACTTGTAGGCGACAATAGCCAACTCAAAACTCTCTCTCTCTCTCTCTCTCTCTCTCTCTCTCTCTCTCTCTCTCTCTCTCTCTCTCTCTCTCTCTCTCTCTCTCTCTCTCTCTTTTCTCTCTCTCTCTCTTTTAAAATGTGCATGGTTGTCACTGATTTTGAAACAAAATGAACATCATCATAGGTTGACTTTCAGTTGTGTATTTTTCTTCTTCTTTTTTTCTTCATAGTTATTTTGAGGTTTTGACGTGAATGCTCTTTCATTGAGAATGTGTGCAAGAATATGTGTAGGATAAAATGAAAAATGGTCTTGTATATCTGCACAAATCTTTCCTGCGAGAATAGGAAGGAAGGTAGCTGTGTATGTTATGAAGGCGTGTGCATAGATGAAAGGCATTGGCAAAGGTTGACTGAAATCTTGTGTACAGAGAGAGAAGAGAGAGAGAGAGAGAGAGAGAGAGAGAAGAGAATGATGTGAAAGATTGGTAAGTCAAATGAATATCTGACACCAAGATTGAAAAGCAGTAGCTTTTGACTTGAACAAAGCTAATGCAATTTCATGCTAACTCCTATTCATTATATATGTGTATATAGTTCTTGTCTTGATAAAAACCCACAATTCTGCTGGGCACTACTCCCTCCAAGCACACAGTTGAGGTAAAACAGTAAAATAGCAATGAAAACACAACTGTTCAGCTTCATCTCTTCTTCATCTCTCGGTCTGAGGAAGCTTCAGGACAGGAGCGAAAATTTGCTGATGTTTGTAATAAAAGAAGAGATGAAGCTGAACACAGTTGTGTTTTTGTTGCTATTTTAGTATATCTAGCTATATTTTTCTCGTTTTTTTCTTTTTTAGTTTTTGATAACGTCGTGTGTTACATGAATGGGTAATTGTATCACTGACGTATGTAAGTTGCGTGGCTTTGTTTAAAACAAAAGTTTTTGTTCTTGTTGATTGAGATTTTTTTTCTTTACTTTAACTGACTCTGCAAATGTAAGTAACAGGAAAAAAAATCCAATCACTGTTCCATTAGTCTTGTGGTCATTCTCTTCTGACATCAGCTATGAACTTTATATCATAGTCTGCAAAGACTGCCAGGTTTGTTTCAGGGAGGGGGGGGAGGTTGTGTGGGGTTTGGGTTTTTGAAGGGGGGGGGGGGGGGGGGGTATTTACTGGGTTTTGGTAAAGGGGGGGATGTTTGGTTTGTTTTTTTCACTAGGAAATGGTAGTGGTTTTTGTTGGTTGATTTGCTGCTTTTTATTTCTGTGTTTGTATGTCAGCACAAAGTTGGGATTTTGTTATGTCCATCAGTTCTGAAATGGCCCTTGCTGTTGGCCATTACCTAGCATAACACCCTGGAAGGGGTTTGGAAAAAAAGAAGGTAAAGGTGTCCTATAACCTATGTGGTTATAGGGAGCAAGGCATCAGAAACGTCAGCTTCTCTAGGGGCCAGCATATTGAGGGTGATGCCCATCTCCTCCCCCTCACTGCTTTACCTTCCCTGACTCTAAAGAGGGCATGTACCCATTTACAGCTGGGTGAACTGGGGGACTGTACTGAAGCCAAGGTGCTCAAACGGTCGCCCATCCAATTGGTAACCATGCTCAATGCTGCTTAACCTTGGCTTGGAGAAAGCAAGTGCTCTGACCACTGAACTGTCCTGTCATGGTCACCCAGAATATGCAGTCTGCGCTGATCATTACACTGGAGAGAGAGTCACTGTGAGGCCTTAAGTACTCACTGGATGAATGAGAAGCTTGAGCATGTATGGCTGTTTTCAAATACCTCACTCCAAAAGGCAGCCATACTCCCAACTTCAGAGGTTCTTTTTTTTGTTTTCTTTTAACTCTCTAAATGGAGAGTTCAAGGTTGTTGTTCTAAGAGTTTGACATGGATGAAGATAATTTGGACATTGCTTTTCAAGGCATGACACTTTGGATGTAGGCCTCAGCACTTTGCTGGCATCAGGGACTTGACACAGGTTTTTGCCCAGGGACAATGTGGGCTGTGAGGTACGCATACACGATATATATATAACATATAATACAGTCAAACAAGAGCAAAAGGTAGACTGTGAATGCTGGAGGCCCGATAGTATCAATATACAGGAAAGTTGGACATATTCCCAAGATGCAAACCTGCAAGTGTTTGTGTGGGAAAAGATCACCTGTAGACCATCATTCTAAATCTTGTTTGTTGTTGCATTTTCTTTGTTCATGCTGCTGTTGTTGTCTTTGCAAGTAAACTGGCAAAAATGAAAGGGTGATTTTTGAGGGGAGAAAAGGACTGTTATCTCTTTCACTCAGTCTCTCTCTGTCTCTCTTCTCTTTCTTTCTGTCTGTCCTGTCCTCTCTGTCTCTTCTCTCTCTCTCTCTCTCTCTCTCCTCTCTCTCTCTCCTTTTTCTAGAGCTGTGTGTTCACTTTCTCACAATTTTCATGTGTTATATGCTAAATAAGGGTTTGGGTTAAGAGAAATACTTTAGGATCTTGAGTTCATGAGAAACAAGAGTATAATGATAATGCGGATTACATTTGTCTTGAAAATTGTGTGGATGTGCATGCATTAAACATTTGTATGTAACATTGTTCAAGAAAATAAAGACATTTCTTATTCATATGGGGCCTCCTGTGTGTGTGTGTGTGTGTGTGTGTGTGTGTGTGTGTGTGTGTGTGTGTGTGTGTGTGTGTGTGTGTGTGTGTGATGGAGAGAGAGAGGTAGAGAGAGAGAGAAGATGTGGTATATGCATGTATGTGTATGCATTATATGTTTGTGTAGTTGCCTGCTCTCTCTCTCTCTCTCTCTCTCTCTCTCTCTCTCTCTCTCTCTCTCTCTCTCTCCTCTCTCTCTCTCTCACTCCTCACACACACACACACACACACCACACACACACACACAGAGTACGCTGATGAATTACAGGATCTGCCTAGCATCCTTATCATTGCAGGAACTTTTTTTTGGGGGGGGAGCTGGTTTAGAAACCTAGATAAACACTGGCGAGAATAAAATTTTAGAACCCATGTGGCTGTTGAAAGCTAGCCCGGAAATAAATACTGCATACCACAAACGATAGGCTTAAACTCCCAAACTATTCGTAAAATATCATATCAGCCGGCAAATGGCTAAAAAGCTTACAGTACAATGATGTGGTATAGATATCTTGTTCTAGGAGAAACCTCTATGTACGTTGGATGTGCCCGCAGTAACATGCGTTTAGTGTCTTTTGTTTAAGTTAAAGCAGATAGAAAGAGAGCCGAAAACGAATGCGCTGGGTCTGACATGTAATGACAGTGCAACATATTTTCGCTCTTGTGACTAAAAAACAAACAAACAAAAAAACAGAAGTTGCTGTCTGAGTGTTCAAAGAAGAAAAAGAAGATTGCGGTCTGTTTAACAGCGAATAAGTTATGGGCTGATCATCATCATGAATATTCTCTTGCATGTAAATAAAACTCCTGCAGGCAATCATGAGCCCATTTACATACTTGTGTGTATTCGTCAGTCAGCAGATAAACGTGTAGCCTATACCTAGATAATCCAGACAACACAGTGAAGGTCAAGTTGATTGTAAACGATTAACAACGTTCATGTAGGTATTCCCTCTGCCCTTGACCTCTGTAGACCATTTTAATACCTACCACTGATAAACTGTTATGATTGCTGTTATCGGTGTTATCACAGTATCATCGCTTTTCAGTGAGAAAAGATAGAGATAGCAGTCCTCTCTGACATTCACTGTACCTTAAGCTACAGTTGTAACGGCAACTGTCTGCCATCTAACAGAAGGCACTGTTGACACTGTTTATGATAGAAAACTCCGTTTTATCCACTGAATTAACGGACATCATCAGGAACAACACAGTGTTTTTCGCTGGCATCAGTTCCACAATTCCAGAGAAAATTTTGCCGCAGCAAGTAACAGTTGAAGGACAGATGGTTTGATCTGCAAGATCCATCTTCAATCCATGTGTCAGTATTGTTGAGCTGAGCCAGGGTTATCTCCCTTTAACCGGCGAGGGCTCTAAACACGAAATCGGTTAGGGCTTATTTACAAAATTTGGACAGCCGTAGGCCTGTTCAATATTTTTCTGGGTGTTGCATTTAGAATGCGTTATAAAAAATGCTACGTGTTTGAATTTGTGGTGCTTATGTGTCAACAGTGATTTTTGTGTGTGATCAGCTTCGTCCTGTGATAGTGTGGGTTTGATAAACAACAACTAGGAAAACAAACTAGGACTGAAGAAAGTCACGAGATAGGGGATTTGATAAACACAGCTAGGGGCTGTCAGATCGACCGTGTCACGAGACATGACAAAGAAATCTAACTGAACAACTGCTGTCACTGTACATGGTCTCTGCCCCAGGAGATAGGCTTTCATATTACCTTCAATCCTCGAAAATCTCTTCTGCTGTGCATAAATTGTACGTTCTTGGGACATCACAATTATTAATTTGTTTTTTCCGCAACTTAGACACCTGCCCTGTGGTTGACCAACTCTCTGAGTTCTGCGAATGTTCTGAAAAACCTAGCATTGTGACAGCTACAAGCGATGGTTGGTGTCTTACAGGCCTGTATCGGTCTGTTAACTGCATCGTTTTGAATGAGAAACTTGAATATGAAGTGATTGAATACAGACAGCTTGAACCTACTGCTCTGAAAAGCGGAAAATGTTCCATCTAACACCTCTGTGTCAGTTACCCATTATGTTCGGTG
>CM060336.1:50286129-50288629 GCA_030674155.1 Stramonita haemastoma
CGTGCGTGCGTGCTTGTGTGTGCGTGCATGCGTGTTTGTGTGAGGGTGCGTGCCACCAAGCGTATTTATGCGCGCGCACGCACGCCCTAGCCCGCGCGTGAGTGAAATGCCTTCCAGTCAGTGGCAAATGATGTGTGACGTTAATGAACTGAAATAGCTTGTTCAGTTTATCTTGTCACGTCTGTCTTTCGACTCCACAACAATTATGTCAACCCCATCGAATTGCCTTGTAAATGACATTAATATCAAACAGAAAAACCTCCAGTTTTTTCACAATGTAAAAATACATGAAAACTACATTTTAGTCTCATCACATATATTTTAAACCATTTTAACTGAAACACCATTAGGCCTAAACTAAGCCGGTCTGTGGATCTAGGCCTCAAGGGAAAGAACTCTCCCAGTTTTCGACAGAAGCAGACGTGATATTGTCGGCTGCGACTGTGCGAGAACGGCCTCTGGCAGACAGACGTACAAGCTGATTAGTTTTGATGAAAGATGGCAGTCGAAGTCGGCAAAGGGTAAATCGATAGTAAGTCTAGACAGGGGAGAAATTATGTCATTGTTTGGATGTCAAGAAACCTTGAGACAAGTTGCGATTATAGAACTAAGCTGCAGTGACAATGATTAGTCTGACATCAAAATAATCCGACACCAAATAAGTAGATGATGATGATTTGGTTTGATGATTGTTTTATGTGCTTTAGTTATTACACTAACATAGCTGCCCATGACATGATGTAGTTTCAGTGTTGTTTAGATTATATAAATTCCGTTGATCATGTATGTCAGTTTATTGCATCTAAGGAGGCCTAACGAAAGTTACTTCATATGTTTAACAAACACATTAGTAATGATAACGAAAATTCATTTTCTGAGGGTGATAGATTAATTACAATGACTTTTCTCCTCCAACCCTAAAAAATTGATAAATAGGCGTAATCACGCAAGCAAATACAAATGTGTTTGAAATAGAATTTTTAAAAAAAAGAAGAAAGAAAATACGAAGATCAAAAGTCAGGCAAAAATTGGTGAGAAAGTACTAGTAACAATTCTTTTAAACAACTTAAAGTAAATCTACATATTAATATATTTCGAGAAGAATCAAGAAGGAAGAAACATTCGGGAAAATTAATTTGGGGGAAGAAGGAAGGTAAAGAAAGGAAAGAGAGAAAGACTTCAAAGAGTGGAAGAGAGAAAGAGTGGAAGAGAGAAAGAGTGGAAGAGAGAAAGAGTGAAAGAGAAAGAGTGGAAGAGAGAAAGAGTGAAGAGAGGATGGTAGAAAGACACAGCTAAAAGGCGAGCAGACACCGATGCGTACAGACAGACACACGAACAGACAGGTTGGCAAATTAACACACCAACAGAACAAATGATAAAATAAGATAAGCAAAGCAATTGATTTGGGGAGCGAGCGACGCCAGATGTGTGCTTTTCATTACAAAGTCATGATGCAGTGTTTCGAATTTTTAAATAAGGTTTGTTTGAATTTTTAAGAGACTGGAATAAAGTTTATTCCTGAGCCAGCTTCCATAATATAACAGAAAAAGAAGGGGTGTAGGGTGTGGAGGATAGGGGTTGTGGGGTCATCAAGTTCACGAGATGTGTTAGTTGTAGTGGTACTGCAGTTGGTGTTTCGTTGTTTTGTTTAAAACAAAGTGAACACTGAAAATGATCTTGGGCTAGTGGGGGAAAAATCGGCAGTGTGGAAGACAGACAGACATGACAGTGTGTGTGTGTGTGTGTGTGTGTGTGTGTGTGTGTGTGTGTGTGTGTGTGTGTGTGTGAGAGAGAGAGAGAGAGAGAGAGAGAGAGAGAGAGAGAGAGAGAGGAGAGAGAGAGAGAGAGAGAGAGAGCTTTTAATGTTTTAGAAACTCTGAGTTTGTGGGTGTGTGTGTGGGGGGTGTGCAGTGTTACCCTGGGTATGATGTCCCGGTACCCGAGCCACATGATAAACGCCTGGTCCAGTGGAACGGGTATGGCTGGACTGCTGGGTTCTAGTATTTACATCATCTTTGGTGAGTTAGTGACCGCTGTGGTGGAGTCTGTCTAAGTTTTGGTTGTGTGGTGTGTGTGTGTGTGTGTGTGTGTGTGTGTGTGTGTGTGTGTGTGTGTGTGTGTGTGTGTGTGTGTGTGTGTGTGTCTTTGTGTGTGTCTTTGTGTGTGTGGTGTGTGTGTGTGTGTGTGTGTGTGTGTGTGTGTGTGTGTGTGTGTGTGTGTGTGTGTGTATCTCTGTCGTCTGTCTGTCAGTCTGTAGATCTCTGTGTTTGTCTCTTTGTCTCTGTCTGTCTGTCTGTCTGTCCTGTCTGTCTGTCTGTCTGTCTGTCTGTCTCTCTCTCTCTCTCTCTCTCTCCTCTCTCTCTCTCTCTCTCTCTCTCTCTCTCTCTCTCTCTCTCTCTCTCTCTCTCTCCTCTCTCTCTCTCTCTCGCGTGTGTATGTGTGCATGTGCGTGCGTGCAAATGCGTGCGTGCGTGCGTGTGTATATATAGTGTGTGCGTGC
>CM060336.1:50293629-50331129 GCA_030674155.1 Stramonita haemastoma
ACTGGTGTAATAGGTGTGCATGACTGCATTTGGTGTACAATGCGTATGAACAAGAAAGGGAAAGAAAGTGTGTGTGTGGTGTGTGTGTGTGTGTGTGTGTGTGTGTGTGTGTGTGTGTGTGTGTGTGTGTTTGTTCACACACATTCCTGCTTGGTTATATTTTGCAATAGCTGATTTTGAACAATAATATGACAAGCCATATAATTATTAACTTTTCACCACAACCAATGTTACTGCAAAGAATCAAAGCCACTTTGTTCTCTTAAATTAATTTAACATCTCTGAGTCCGAACACATGAAACAAAATGAAGTACATTTTTCTCTGTCAACCTTATTTGACCCTGGACACAAACGAACTAAATGTTATTGCTGTTTTTGTGATGTGTCTGTAATGAAAATGGCAGCTGGTAAAAGTATCTAGGTCTCCATTGGTTTTTATCCCCCTCCCCACCCCTCCCTACGGATTCGTTTTGTATCGTAGATTCGCAGGCTGTATATAATTAATCAGCTGATGCTTAATTACCAGTTCTTACCAGCTTCGATGTTTGTTTATGTGTTTCATTATTCATTTGTTCGTGTAATAAAAAAAAAAAAAAAGTAAACGGTAAAGGTGTCCCATAACCTATGTGGTCGGTGGGGAGCGAGCGAGGTATCAGAGACCCCAGCTTCTCTAGGGGCCAGCATGCTGAGTGCGGCGCCCATCTCCTCTCCCTCGCTGCTTTACCTTCCCAGACCCTAAAGAGGGCAGGTACCCATTTACAGCTGGGTGAACTTGGGGACTGTATTGAGGCCAAGGTGCGCAAACGGTCACCCATCCACTTGGTAACCATGCTCGATGCTGCTTAACTATAGCTTGGGGAAACGTGTTTATTATGACTTTATCTCCCATCTGTCATCATGATGTTCCTACCTGCTTTGCTTATTTTTGTTGTTGATTACAAGCTGACGTCGATGCCGTTAACTTCTTGGGAAACTGTTTTCTATGACTTTTCTCTCTCTGTCATCTGTGGTTTGTTTGTATTTTCTGTTGTTGTTACAACTGACGTCAGTACCGTCTAACCTTGTCTCTTTCTGTCTCTGTTCTGGTCTTCTTCTCTCTTGTCTTCTTCTTTCTGCTTCTATTCTGTCTATCTTTTTTCTCTCTCACTTGTCTCTATCTGTCTCGTTTCTGTTCTTCTGTCTGTCTCTTTCTCTGTCTCTTTTTTTTCTTCTTCTTCTTTCTCTCTCTTCTCTCTTCTTCTCTCTTCTTCTCTCTCTTCTCTCGTCTGTCTGTCTGTCTGTCTCTCTCTCTCGCTCTCTCTCGCTCTCTCTCGCTCTGTCTCTCTGTCTGTCTTCTGTCTGTTTCCCTTTCCTCCCCCCTCCCTCTCTCTCTCTCTCTCTCTCCTCTCTCTCTCTCTCTCTCTCTCTCTCTCTCTCTCTCTCTCTCTCTCTCTCTCTCTCTCTCCTTCCCCCCTCTCTCTTCCCCCCTTCCCCCGCACCTGCATCTCTCATCGTTTTTCTTTTCGCCTCTTTCACCTTACGTGCAGCTGTCAGAGAGAAATAGGCGATCTAAATTGCAAATCAGCCCTCGGCCTATCATCCTCCAATCTGCTCTGATGCTTTTTGAAAGGACAGGATAGTTTTAAAAGATAAAATCCCATCTTAAGCGGGATATCTGGTTTTGCACGCACATGTGCGTGTGGTGTGCGTGTGTGTGTGTGTGTGTTGTGTGTGTGTGTGTGTGTGTGTGTGTGTGTGTTTGTGTGTGTGTGTGTGGGGGGGGGGTGAGTGGGTGCATGCGTGCGTGTGTGCTTGTGTCGTTGTGTATATGTGTGTGTGTACGCGCGTGCGGATGTGTGTGTTGGTGCGCGCGCACGCGCTATGTGCGCATGCGTGCACGTGCGTTACGCATGCAAATGCGTATCTGCACTCACAATGCGCGTGTATGTCCATTAAGAAACCGCATTCCCAACCCCTAGGGAACAATCAAGCATCCTTCCATACATTAACATTTTCGTAACGATCATTAAATCTGCAAACCACCCCCTGAAAAGAAAAAAAAGGTAAACCAACGGCCTTCCCCCCAGCAGTAAATTAACCTTTTTGACACCAGGAAAATGAAGTGTTTTTTCTCCTGAACCTCTTTTATCCAGTGTGATCCAATATGACACAGTATGAAACAGTGTGATACAGTAGGGTACAATAAGATACAGTATGATGCCAATATGATACAGAACGATACAGTATGACACAACATGATATAGTATGACACAATATGATACAGTATGATACAATATGATACAGTATAACACAATATGACACAGTGTGATCCAATGATACAGTATGATCCAATATGAGACAGTATGGTACAATAATTATGACACAATATGTTAAGTATGATACAATATGATACATATACACTATGACACAATATGACACTGTATGATCCAATGATACAGTATGATCCAATATGAACAGTATGATACAATATGACACAGTATGATCCAGGGATACAGTATGAACCAATAAGTTACAGTATAATCCAGTATGACTACAGTGTGATACAATATGACAACATACAGTCTGGTACAGCGTGATGGGAACGGCATAGCTCAGTGGCCAGAGCACTCGCTTCCCCCGAGTCAAGTTAAGCAGCAACAAGCGCGGTCGTCGTCATCGTCATCGCTTTTGCTCATTGATTTAAACATTTTCTTTTTCTCCTCCAGTCAATCAGTTTAGGCAGTTAAAGACTATAATTTTTTTCCGAATGATTACCAAACTACAGCTACTATCTTAATTCTAGGAAGACTTCTCTCCCCGCTGTTCTTTTCCTTACACCCTCATCACTACCTTCACTCCTCTTCCTCAACGTCCTCTTCCTCCTTTCTTCTTCTTCTTCTTCTTCTTCTTCTTCTTCTTCTTCTTCTTCTTCTCTTCTCTTCTTCTTCTTCATTCTTCTTCTTCTTCTTTCATTCTTCTCTTTGCTTCTTCTTCTTCTTCTTCTTCTTCTTCTTCCTTTCCTCCTTCGCATCTTCTCTCTTCTTTCATTTTCTTCTTTCTTCTTCTCTTCTTCTTCTTCTTCTCTCTTCTTGCTTCTTTCTTCTCTTCTTTGCTTCTTTTCTTCTTCTTCTTCTTTCTTCTTCTTCTTTCTTCTTCTTCTTCTTCTTCTTCTTCTTCTTCTTCTTTCTTCTTCTTCTTCTTCTCTCTTCTCTGCTTCCTGCTCCTCCTTTGCACTCTCTTCTCTCTCTCCTCTCTCCTTCTTTTCTTTGCATTCTTCTTCTTCTTCTTCTTCTTCTTTCTTCTTCTTTGCAATTCTTCTTCGCATCTTCTTCGCAATTCTTCTTCTTCTTCTTCTTCTTCTTCTTCTTCTTCTTCTTCTTCTTCTTCTTCTTCTTCTTCTTCTTCTTCGATTCTTCTTCATTCTTCTTCTTCTCGCAATCTTCTTCTTCTTCGCATTCTTCTTCTTCTTCGCAATTTTCTTCTTCGCAATTCTTCTTCTTCATCGTCGATTTTGCAATTCTTCTTCGCAATTCTTCTTCTTCTTCGCAGTTCTTCTTCGCAATTCTTCCTCTAATTCTTCTTCGCAATTATCCTCCTCCTCCCCCTCCTGCTTCTCTTCTCCTCCTCCTCCTCCTCCATCGTCATCATCATTATCGTCGTTTTCGTCATCATCTTCTTCTTGTTCTTCTCTTCCGGACCTCGTCCTCTTCCACAAATTCCTGTTGACCCCACCTGCCCTTGTTGTGTTGTATTCTTTTGGATTGCCGAAGGGTGACGATGGAGAACGATTATGGGAGCAGATGGCATCTATCGCTCGCTACACTGCAATACACCGCTTGCCACTTTGGAGCCATTGATCCCAGACGCAGCTGCGTAAACTGCGTAGCGCCTCCTCCCCCCTCCTCCCCTCCCCCCCCCCCCCCTGCCGTCCACCAATCCCTTTTGGTTTTCTTTCTATGTTTTCTTTTGTTCTTTTCGCCCCATCTTTTTTCCCAGTCTTTTCCCGAAAATGTTAATAAAATGAAAAAGAATTCCTTTACAACTCTACTCTTCATGTAAAACCGGTGATAAGTTTGGAAAATAGACCAGTCTTTCTTTGTTTAACTATGTTGTTTGTTTGTTTGATTTGTGTGTGTGTGTGTGTGGTGTGTTGTGTGTGTGTGTGTGTGTGTGTGTGTGTGGTGCTGTGGTGTGTGTGTGTGTGTGTGTGTGAAATGATCTATCTATCTATATCTATCTATCTATCTGTCTATCTATCTATCTATCTATCTATCTATCTATCTATCTATCATCTATCCCTTAGTCTGGCGACAGTAGGGGCACCCCTAAAGACATGATAACCAGTTCCCGCCATTCCTCTCTCTGTTCTGCCTTTCTCAAAATTTTGTGAAATGATAATTAATATTTAAAAAAAGAGTTTCATTTGAAACTTTGTTACTTTTTTTTAAAGGTACATTTCCATTAAAGTGCACAGTTATTGCCATCTAACTATTTTCTGTCAGGCTGGTTTGGTTGTCTTTTGTGTCTCAATTGTTGTCCCATTTCTCTGTGTTGCTGCTTTGTGTGTGTGTGTGGGTGGGGGGAGGTCGTTCTTGATTGTTTGGTCACAAATGTTTGTATCGAAAGGCGTGATTGAACTTGACGACAGCACCACACGCACGACCACGCACGCCCACGCACACAACGCATGACACAGCAGGATGACCACACACGCACGCACGCACCGCACACACACATACAACGACGTTAGAGAACCCACACGCACACGCACCACGCACGCACACGACACCACCACACACACCACACACACACACACACACCACACACACACACACACACACAACACACACACACACACACACACACACAAAACTCATTCTCCTCTCTCTCTTCTCTCTCTCTCTCTCTCTCTCCTCTCTCTCTCTCTCTCACGTCTAATATCACAACTTGTGAAAAGGCGTTAAAGGAATTTGAATTTCATAACACACGCACGCACACAACATACATGCACGCACGTTTTATTTGTTATATGGTTATCGATAGCGCGAAGTCAGTCAACACTATATATGCACTTCAAAGGCGTACAGCTGTTTCCATGTTAGTTGTTCTCTTTCTCTCATTGCCCACGCAAACACCTTGTCAGGCAACCGTCTATGTCCTTCCTACCCCCCTCCAATTTATCCACACACGCACCACCCTCTCCTGAACACGTCCTGTTTAATCTTCGTTGCTTTGACAGATTCAAAACCGACCCTATCCGAAACCATAACTGGTTTAGAGAGACTGACAAGTGCTGGGGGACGGGATAGCCTTGTGGTCAGAACATTGCGCTCGCAATTTGACGACCCGGGTTCGATTCCCTTTGAGGGGATTTCCCTCCTGGAGTTAACATCATGCTGACTCCACTTCCCCACAAGTCTTTGGATGAGACTTAAACCGAGGCCCCGTGTGCGAAACGCACGTAGAACATCTTTCGCACACGTTAAATCCTGTTCCGCTTTTCTTAAGAGTAGGCCATTGTTATCTGGTGGGAACAGATGACATGATGTACAAAACTGCACACACATGGGAACTGGATGTAAAAAAAAAACACATAAGAACTTATTCCGTTATCCTCGATATAGGTAAAGGTAAAGGTATCCCTTAACTAGGCGGCCGTAGGGGAACGAGGTATCAGAGACCTCAGTTTCTCTAGGGGCCAGCATATTGAGGGCGGTGCCCATCTCCTCTCCCTCGCTGCTTTACCTTCCCTGACCCTAAAGAGAGCAGGTAGCCATTTACAGCTGGGTGAACTTGGGGACTGTACTGGAGCGCGCAAACGGATCACCCATCCAACTGGTAACCACACTCGACGCTGCATAACTTGACTGGGGGAAAGCGAGCGCTCTGACCAGTGAGCTATCCTGCCCCCTATCATCGATATAAATAAATTATAAATAAATAGATAAATAAATAGATAAATAAATATATAATACATTTCACAGTTTAAAATGTAAAGGGTGGAATGTTGGTCTTGATGGATCAGTGCTGTAGAGGTCACACACCTGCCTAGAAAGCGAGAAGTTCGGGGTTGATCCCCATTTTGCGCTTAAAGCTCCCCCCCCCCTCCCCCCATCCACTCGACCGTGAGTGGTGGTCTGGGTGCTAGTCTTACGCAAACGTCTCACCATTAATGAACCTTGAAGGTTCTTTTGCTAAGGAATGAAAAAAAACACCTTTTATTCAACTAGCTCTTTCATACACCTGAGTCTATTCACTTCCCACACAAAAGTACGCATTTGAAATTACTCGGGCGCACCGCCCCAAGGTAAACACCAGGTGTTGAGAAATGCAGAGCTGCTTTGTGAAGGACTGTTGCACAGCCACTTAATCCTAACAAAACTGTCGTACTTTACCGCGCAGCTAGGATAAACAAACGAGCGTTGATGTCACAGGTGCACCGAGGAAGTGAACGACCCTTTTCTTTTTGGTGGTGCCGTGGGGGGTTAGGGGAGGGACAGTTTCAGATTTCACTGTGACAAGAGCAGCGCCATCCTTTTAAAAAAAAAGTGGGGTGTGTGTGTGTGTGTGGTGTGTGTGTGTGTGTGTGTGTGTGTGTGTGTGTGTGTGTGTGTGTGTGTGTGTGTGTGTGTGTGTGTGTGTGTGCTTCTCTGTCACTGGATTTCCCCCAGCTAATGGTAATCAAACAGCATCGAGCGTGGTTACCAATTGGATGGGTGGCCGTTTGCACGCCTTGGCGTCAGTACAGTCCCCCCAATTAACCAGGCTTTCAATGGGTACCTGCCCTCTTTAGGGTCAGGGAAGGTAAAGCAGCGAGGGAGAGAAGATGGGCGACTCCCTCAATATGCTGGCCCCTGGAGAAGCTGAGGCCTCTGACGCCTAGCTCTCCTACGACCACATAGGTTATGGGACACCTTTACCTTTATTTTTGTTTCTCTGTAAAAGTGATTTTTTTAATAGAAAATTTCCAAGGAGAACTCTCTGGTTGCCATGGGTGCTCATATAATGCGCGAAATGTGTGTTGTACACAGAAGCTGGGATTGTCGTTTTACCCGGAAAACTTGTACCCAGACTGTTATTCAAAGTCTGGTGGATGGTTTCCACCTGGGTGGATGGTGGATGGATGGTGTGGTTTCAAACGGGAATTTAACACGTGACACTATATCTCTGTACCGTCATCGTCTAATGCAACATCACATCTGTCAAGTCTGTCTATTTGCATGTCTGTCTGTCTGTCTGGCTGCATGTCTGTCTGTCTGTCTGTCTGTCTGTCTGGCTGGCTGGCTGCTGTCTGTCTGTCTGTCTGTCTGTCTGTCTGTCTGTCTGTCTGTCTGCTGTCTCTGTCTGTCTCTGTCTCTCTCTCTGTCTCTCTCTCTGTCTCTCTCTCTCTCTCTCTCTCTCTCTCTCTCCTCTCTCTCTCTCTCTCTCTCTCTCTCTCTCTCTCTCTCTCTCTCTCTCTCTCCTGCAATCTGAATACCTGACGTTTTACGTCTGAACCGAACAACACAGTCAGTATAATCGTAGCAAATAATAATCTAAAAAAAAAAGAGCTGCACGTATGTGTTGATCGGTTTAAGCAAATCGAGGTTCATTTGGGAAACACTGTATTGTCTGCCACAGCAAGTAAGAGTAAACTAAAAGTAGATCATTATTATGTGAAGTCTGAAAGGGATGACAGGAAATAAAGATTTTGAAAGTTGAATTTGTTATGCAGATGTATTTCAAAAGACGACTGATATAGATCGATCGTCCGTGATTATCGCAGTAGCCTTGTTGCTCGTGTATGCTTTTTCCAGCGCTTGACTTTGTTTTTATGTTTTAAGGATCTACCTTGTTGCTATTGTTGTTGTTTTTGTTCTTCTTTTGTTTGTTTTTGTTCTTGTTCTTGTTCTTCTTCTTCTTCTTCTTCTTCTTCTTTTCTTCTTCTTCTTCTTCTTCTTCTTCTTCTTCTTCTTCTTCTTCTTCTTCTGCCACTACCCATCTTTTCCTCTTTCTCCTCTTCCTTTTCCTCTTTCCAACTTTTCCTCCCTCTCCTCCTCCTCCTCGGATGATCCTTGTCATCATCACCATCATTGCCTTCATCCTACACATACTTCTTTCAGGTACGCCTTTCTGCTGACCACCCCGGTAGTGCTCATCTACTGGCTGGCTTACTTCGTGGTGCTCAAGCCCCCTGATGTGATGAAGACGGATCTGGAGCAGGAACAGGAGGGGGAGGGGGAACAGGGGGACAACCAGAGCATACAGAGCGTACAAACCTCCGCAGCCAGTGACGAAATCAGGCCTCTGCTGGATGCTGCACGTGCCTCTGCCGCGTCTTCTTCTCCCGTGATGCAGGGCAGTTCAGGTACGGTCAGGTCAGGTCAAGTCAGGTACAGTCAGGTCAGGTACAGTCAGGTCAGGTAGTCAGATCAGGTAGTCAGGTACAGTCAGGTCAGGTCAGGTACAGTCAGGTCAAGTCAGGTACAGTCAGGTCAAGTCAGGTACGGTCAGGTAGTCAGGTCAGGTAGTCAGGTACAGTCAGGTCAAGTCAGGTACAGTCAGGTCAGGTACGGTCAGGTCAGGTCAGGTCAAGTCAGGTACAGTCAGGTCAAGTCAGGTCAGGTCAAGTCAGATACAGTCAGGTCAGGTCAAGTCAGGTACAGTCAGGTCAAGTCAGGTAGTCAGGTCAGGTACAGTCAGGTCAGGTACAGTCAGGTCAGGTACAGTCAGGTCAGGTACAGTCAGGTCAGGTACAGTCAGGTCAAAATGATCTTTATTGATGGTGATGTAGGGAAGTTCAGGTACAGCCCAATCCAATCCAATCATGTTGTTTATAGCGCCAATCCAATTATATTGTTTATAGCCCCGCCGACCGCACAGGCCGTATCGGGGCTGTAACCTTGTCAGTGGTACAGTCAAGTCAGGTCAGGTCAGGTCAGGTCAGGGCAAGTCAGGTCAAAATAATCCTTATTGAGGGTAAAAGATTAAATTAACACAACTTTTTTTTCATTCTGCCTTCACCAAAAATAAAATCAGGAAAATTGACTTCTGAAGCATTCAAAAGGTACATATCAACCTAGTGTTGGCTTGTGAGTGTTTTTTTTGTTTTGTTGGTTTTTTGTTTGGTTGGTTTGTTTGAAAGTCTGTTCGTTTACTGTGTGTGATATTTCGGAGTTGATGCATGAAAGCTAAAAAACAAAAACTAAAAGAAAAATACAAAGTAAAAAATGGTAAAGGTGTCCCATAGGCCTAACCTACGCGGTCGTTGGGGAGCGAGATGTCAGAGACCTCAGCTTCTCTAGAAGCCAGCATGTTGAGGGCTCTCTCTCTCTCTCTCTCTCTCCTCTCTCTCTCTCTCTCTCTCTCTCTCTCTCCTCTCTCTCTCTCTCTCTCTCTCCTCTCTCTCTCTCTCTAACTTTCATATCCCTAAAGAGATCAGGTACCCATTTACACCTAGGTGAACTGGGGGACTGTACTAAAGCCATGGCGCGTAAACCATCACCCATCCACTTAGTAACCACGCTCGATACTGCTTAACCTTAGCTTGGGGAAAGCGAGTGCTCTGACCACTGAGCCATCCCGCCCCCAAAGAAAACACAACAGACAAACAAAACAACCGCAACCATCTCCACCTGAAACAAAGTGTTCTTGTCACAAAATCAAAGTGTTATTGACGCGTTATGTCGGTCGGCAGACCAATTAACCTTTGCAAACAAAGTCAGATGATCTTTTACATTTTTTTTAAACATCTTTTACATTATCTTTATCTTTCTTTAAACATCCATCATATCAAAAGTAAATGACAAGGTTGAAGATTCAACTATAACGACGGATCTTTTTCTATTCGAACGTCTGTTAGCAATTTAGTTCGTGTAGTTAGCTCGTATTTATTTATTTGTTTGTTTATTTATTTATTCTTTTATATCGAGGTTAATGGAATAAGCACTCATGTGCTTTTTTTGTTTGTTTTTTCTATACCCCAGACCCTGTGTGTCTGCAGTTTTGTAAAAAAAATTTCATCCGTTCCTACCGGCACACATTGGCCTACTCTTACGAAAAGCGGAACAGGATTTAATGTGTGCGCAAGATGTTCTACGTGCGTTCGCACTCGGGGCCTCGGTTTATAGTCTCATCCCTTCGGACTTTTGGGGAGAGTGGAGTCAGCACTGATGTTAACTCAGGGGAGAAAATCCCCTCGAACGGGAATCGAACCCGGTCGTCAAATTGCGAGCGAATGTTCTGACCACTAGGCTATCCCGTCCCCTCCGTCTGTATTAGTACAGTCAGCAAGGTGATTGTTCTGTCATTCCGCGGCAGAGCTTCGAGGTTCCCCAATGTGAGATTTTTGTATATATGTGACCCATTTCACCCACCATGAAGGTAGCTGCATTCCGACTTCGGGGATGCCAGTTAGAGGAATTTTTTCTGTTTTGTTTCAAACTCTACACACTATTTTCGCTTGATATTGATTTTTTTTGTCAACTTGAATTTTTAGTGCTCAATTACATGTCTTGCTTTCCTAGTTGATACATGTGTTAACTTTTTTAAATTGGTTTTTACGAAGTTTGATTTTATACACATTTTTTTACATACAGCACAATAAAGTGTTTATTTTTGAGCGAGAGTCCATCTCAGGACGCATTTCTGGTAGTCCTGAGTAATAATGAAATATAATACAATGCAAGATTATGATTAAAAAAAAGCAATAAAATGTTGTACGGTTCAGTGCAAAGTCAATACAATACACACAGGCAGGTCGACTTATTTGTGTGCATGCATGCAGAATATGTGAATTTGAGCACACTACTGCTACTAAAGAATGAAAAGAACAGCATTTTAAAGAAATTGAGGTACTGAGACGACATCGATGAAAATTTATGATCGTTATGCTGATGATATTGTTGACAAGATTGACAAGAACAAAACATAACAATGACACAAAACAACCAAAAAACCAACAACAACAAAATGACAAAACGTGGACGATAGTACTTGATGACAGTGATGTTGATGTTAACAAGAATGACAGGAACGAAGTCTTACAACGAAAGCAATCATTGATAATTATGATATTGAGGACGAAAATTAATGTTGATGATGATGACGACAGTGACGATAACGTGAATGACTAATGATGTTGATTTTGATTATCAGTGAATACAGCAGCAGACGACAGAAGCGAGGCACCAGAAGTTACAGAATCAGCATGGAAAAGAATCAGACGATGCACTCGTCTTGTTCTCTACATGGCTTTCAATGTAAGTAAGCCACTTGTTCAGTAGCGATTTTATTCTACGTCGTTTTCACTAGAGTCTCTGTGTCTCTTTCTCTGTCTGTCAGGTATTGCATTAAAAGCCCCCTCCCTGAAATTGTCAATGAACCACACACATACACACACACACATACACACACACACACGTACACACACACACCACACAACATCACACACACACACACACACACACACACACACACACACACACACACACACGTACACCCCCCCCCCCCCCCCATAAACAACAATACTATGTTTCCCATTTCGCCAGTCAAACCGTAAGAGGTATTTACAGGCGGGTCTTGAAAAGCTTTGCCTCTTGTCTGATTGTTTCTGTTGTGGCCTAATATCGGTCGGAAAGTTATTTGCAAGCTGTTACGCACACCGGCAGGTACTAGGGAGGTTGTTTCATTTCATTCGGACAGGAAGGTAAAGGAGGGGCGAGATTGATTAATGCCAGGGGAGAACTTTGACCCTGATTCTTCGATTGGGTTTTGGGATCTGCTTGTTCCACCCACCTCAAAGATGTACATGATACGTATTATGTGCGCATGCACACACGCACACACGTACGCATACACACACAGCACGCACACACACACACACTCACTCACACACACACCACACACACACACACACACACACCACACACACCACACCCCACACACACACCACCACCACCCACACACACACACACGCACGACACACACACGCACGCACGCACGCACACACACACACACACACACACACACAACGCATGCACGCACGCACACACACACACATTGGATGGCGCTGCTATTGTGGCGACGCACTCTCCCCGGGAAGAGCAGCCCCAATTTCACGCGAAGAAATCTCTTATGGCTTGAAGTGGTGTACAATACAATGAAAAAATATACAATAATACAACGCACACACACACATACACACACACACACACACACACACACACACACACACACACACACACACACACACACACACACACACACACACCACTGACGACCCAGGTTCCAAACCCGTTGAAGGGGATTTCCCCCTGGAGTAATTAACGTCAGTGCAGACTCCACTCTCCCCAAAAGTCCTTCGATGAGACTGTAAACCGAGGCCCCGTGTGCGAATCACACAGAAATCTTGCGAACACGTTAAAACCTGTTCCACTTTTTCACATGAGTAGGCCATTGTGTGCCTGTGGGAACAGATGACAAAATTACAGAAGCCTCTACACACAGATGACAGCTTATTCCAGTATCCTCGATATAAAAGTATAAATAAATAAATATGTGTAAAAAAACAAACAACACCCGAGTGGTTATTGCATTATCTCAATATACAAGAATAATAAGAACATGTTTAAATAATAGATAGAAGATAGATAATAGATAGATAGATAGAAGATAGATAGATAGATAGAAGATAGATAGACGACGACGACGGACGACGAGGATGGAACAGACAGATAGATAGATAGATAGATATAAGTAATAATATAAATAATAGAAATAAATGATAGATAGATAGATAGATAGATATGATAGATAGATAGATAGAGAGAGAGAAGAGAGAAGAATAGAGAGAAGAAATAAGAGAGATAGATAGATAGATAGATAGATGACGGACGGACGGACGGATGGATAGAAGACAGATAGATAGATAGATAAATAAGTAATAAATGAATAAATAAATACGTAAATAAATGGACGAAATAAATAAATAAATAACGAGAAAGACAGCCAACAGGCCGACAGGCAGAGAGAGAGAGACGAGGGTGGTACGTAAAAGTGATAGAAAATCGACAAACAGCTTCTCGGGCCGTTTTATGCAAATTGCCGCTGGTGGGAAATTGCATCTTCATCACTTTAGTGTTACTCGGGGGGGACAACAGATGTAATAAGGTAGTGTGAGAAAATAGGAGTGCTGGAGAGAGAGAGAGAGAGAGAGAGAGAGAGAGAGAGAGAGAGAGAGAGAGAGAGAGAGAGAGAGAGAGAGAGGGTCATAATGGAAAGTAGGAAAATACGATAACAGATTGATCTGATGCTGTCTGCTGTCTGTCTGTCTGTCTGTCTGTCTGTCTGTCTGTCTGTCTGTCTGTCTGTCTGTCTGTCTCTCTCTCTCTCTCTCTCTCTCCTCTCTCTCTCTCTTCTCTCTCTCTCTCTCTCCTCTCTCTCTCTCTCTCTCTCTCTCTCTCTCTCTCTCTTGCACTGTGCGTGCGTGTGCGAGCGTGCTTGCGTGTGAGCGTGCTTGCGTGTGTGTGTGTGTGTGTGCGCGCGAGCGTGCGTGCGTGCGTGCGTGCGTGTGTGTGTGCGCGCGAGCGTGCGTGCGTGCGTGCGTGCGTGGTGTGTGTGTGTATGTGCGCGCGCGCGTATGTATAGGCAGCCAAATGAGTACGAGGATGTTGCCACATGCTCTGCATCATGTGAGTGTGGGTGAAGTTATCTTTGTGCGTAAACGGTACTACCATAGATTAGCACTGACAGAGCAGAGACGACCTGAAAACGCATTTCTACAAACAAAAAGCAGCACAGAGATGAAGAAAACTAAAAAGCGCGTAAGCAAAAAAGAATTTTCCTCTCCCCAACAATAAAAAGCCCCCCCAAACAAAAAAAACCCAACCAACCCCCAAACCTCAACAAAAGACCCCCCAAAAGAAAAAGCATAAAAAGCAACCCAAACCCACAGAAGAATCGATATTGTTATGATAAGTCCTTTTGATGCCCTGCTTCAACAGCTGTGAAACTTAAAGGCCAATAGCTTTGGAAGAATCTGGGCAGAATTCAATTTCCTTTCGTTTCTTTATCCCTTGTTATGTCCCTTTTTCGCCGCGTCGCAAAGAAACATTAGTTTTATCGATGGCGGGAAATTGTGTGTTGAGCCCTAGAGACGTCTGAATCAGCGAGTTTTCGTAAACAAGTTGGCAATATATATATGTGTGTATATATATATATATATATATATATATATATATATATATATATATATATATATATATATATATATATCCCCCGTGGGACTCCCGGGGAATGCTTGCAAAGCGAGCATTACAAGAATAGGGTCCCTGCCCGCCAGCCAGGCATGTCGTAAGAGGCGACTAAGGTGGCACCTCTCCCCCAGGTAGGGGGTTGGACACAGGGCTAACAACCCCGTTCTGTAAAAAAAAAAGATTGTTACAGAAACAGCAACAAAGAAATTCAACACTACTGGGTGCGACGGGCTTCCAGAGTCATCGAAAGATACTCGTATGAATGGCAGTGGTGAAAGCCGAGAGGAAGCCACTGGCAGGAAGATGGAAGTCTTGAGCGCCAAAACCAAAACCAGATTAGGATTCTGGAATGTTAGAACGATGTACGAGACAGGAAAACTGGCGCAAGTTACAGCAGAAATGAAACGCAACAACCTACACATCCTAGGAGTCAGCGAGAGCCGATGGACAGGATCAGGCAGATGCAAAACCAACACAGGAGAGACAGTGCTGTACAGGGCAGAAGGGACAACCAGCACCGTGAAGGAGTAGCCATCATCATGAAGAAAGGAATAGAGAAGTGCCTGATGGAGTGGAAACCTATCAACAACAGGTTGATGAAGATAAGAATGAAGGGGAGACACATTAACACCACTATCATCCAATGCTATGCACCAACTAACGACAGTGCAGAAGAAGACAAAGACGAATTCTATGCACAACTACAAGCAGAACTGGAAGATATCCCAAGCCATGACATGAAGATTGTAATGGGCGACCTGAACGCAAAAGTTGGAAATAACAACATAGGCCAAGAAAGAGCCATGGGAAAGGAAGGATGTGGCACCATGAATGACAACGGAGAGAGACTGGTGGAACTCTGCATGACAAACAGCCTCATTATTGAAGGGACACTGTTTACACACCCTGAAATCCACAAGCTTACCTGGTGCTCCCCCAATGGAAGAGACAAGAACCAGATCGACCACCTGATGATCAATGGGACATGGAGAAGATCGCTGCTAGATGTAAGAGTAAAGAGGGGAGCTGATGTTGGCAGTGACCACCACCTTGTAACTGCCATCCTCAAAGTAAAGCTGAGGAAAAATATATCTAGGAATCTGAGACAACAGTTTGATGTGGAGAAGCTGCGTGACACCAAAGCAAAGAGTGCTTTCATCCTTCAGCTGAAAAACAAGTTCCAAGCACTGGTGGATGCTGAAAATTACGCCCAACCAGACATGACTGGTATTAACACCATGTGGGAACAAGTCAAAACAGCCTACACACAAGCCAGCGAAACATGCTTAGGACAGAGACAGAGGAAGAGGAAAAAGTGGATCACAACAGACACCTGGCAGGCCATTGAGAACAGGAGAGAACTGAAGAAGAAAATTTTGGAAACCAAGTCCGAGAGAATAAGAGAGAGGTTCAAACAACAGTATAGAGAGGCAGACCAAACTGTGAAGAAGATGGCAAGAGCAGACAAACGAGCCTACTTGGATGATATTGCAAGCCAAGCAGAAGAGGCCGCCGCCAAAGGAGAACAAGGACAGGTGTTTAAGATCACCAAAATTGTCAGTGGCAAATACCGGGGAAACACCGAGACGCCGATTGAAGACAAACAGGGCCGACTCCTTACCACAGAAGCAGAACAAGATGCTAGATGGGCAGAACATTTCAACGAAGTTCTCAACAGACCGCCACCAACTGAAGAGGCGGATGTACAAGACCCTGATGCCGACCTCAGTGTTAACACCACTCCACCAGAGAAGAAAGAAATTATAACAGCCATCAGATCTCTCAAGAACGGAAAAGCCCCTGGCCAGGACAACCTAAATGCAGAGCTCTTCAAAGCAGACACAGAGTTTGCAGCCATGGTTCTACAACCACTCTTTACTGCTATATGGGAGGAGAAACAGCTACCAGAAGACTGGACAAAAGGAGTCATCGTGAAGATCCCAAAGAAAGGAGCCCTGAGCAACTGTAACAATTGGAGAGGAATCACTCTGCTATCTATTCCCAGCAAGATCCTAGCAAAAATAATAATTAAACGAATCTCAGAAGCAGTGGACCAACAACTCAGAAAAGAACAGGCAGGTTTTCGACCAGGAAGAGGATGCACAGATCAGATCTTTACCCTGCGCAACATCATCGAACAGTGCACGGAATGGCAGAGACAGCTGTACATCAACTTTGTAGACTTTGAGAAAGCCTTTGACAGCATACATCGAAAAAGTCTATGGTGCATACTCCGAGCATATGGAATACCGCAGGAGATTGTACAAGTCATTAAGAGCTTCTACAAAAACTTCACATGCAGAGTAGGAAACAGTGAAACCAGCTTCAGTGTAAAGACCGGCGTCAGACAAGGCTGCCCCATGTCGGCACTGCTCTTCAACCTGACAATCGACTGGGTGATGAGACAGACAACAGCTGACCAGCCGCGGGGCATCAGATGGACCCCTTTCACAACACTTGAAGACCTAGATTTTGCTGACGATCTGGCACTGCTCTCACACACCCACCATCTTATACAGGAGAAGACATCCCGTCTCAACACTTTTGCCCAGCAAGTAGGCCTGAAAATCAGCCAGAAGAAGACAGAGGTGATGATGCTAAACGTTCAGAATCCCTCTCCTGTCACAGTGAACGGAGAAGATCTGCCAACAACTGAAGAGTTCACATACCTTGGGAGTATTGTCAGGCATGATGGCGGAGCAAGCAGTGACATCAAAAACCGCATCAACAAAGCAAGAGCTGCTTACAGAAATCTGAACAATGTGTGGAAGTCATCCCAATACAGCACAAAGACCAAACTAAGACTGTATCAGAGCTGCGTACTTTCCACCCTCCTGTATGGCTCAGAATGCTGGAGGATGACTGAGAATGACATTAACAAACTGTCTACATTCCACACGAAGAATCTCAGGAGAATACTGCGCATCTTCTGGCCTGAGACCATCTCCAACCAAGAACTCCTGGCCCGCTGCGACCAAGAAAATATAGATACCATCATTATGCAAAGACGATGGAGATGGATAGGACACATCAGCCGACGGAACAAGGGAACATCGCCCGAACAGCCCTCCACTGGACACCAGACGGAAAACGCAGGCGAGGACGACCCAAGAACACCTGGCGTCGGACAATAGAAACAGAGCTGAAGACCCTCCAACACTCCTGGGGAACCATTCAGAGACTGGCCCAAGACAGGCAGGAGTGGAGAACCTTTGTTGCTGCCCTACATGCCAAGAAGGCGTAAAAAGGCTTTGGATGGATGGATATATATATATATTATATATATATATATATATAATATATAATATATATATATATATAGATAGATAGATAGATAGATAGATAGATAGATAGATAGATAGATATATATATCATGTGCACTATTGCTTTAGTGAAATGTCGGAAGAAAGGAATAACGGAAAAATCAATGATAGGAAAGTGACCGAAACCAATTGTGTTCTGAAAAGAAAGAGAGGAAAGTGGATCGGCAGTATTGATTTTGCGAAGGCAAAAAAACGCAGACAGTTTTTGTTTTCGTTTTCCTGCCCTCTCTCTCCCTCCCCCCTCTCTTCCTCCCCTCACTCTTTCTCTGTCTCTGTCACTGTCTCTCTGTCTCTGTCTTCCCCCCTCTCTCTCTCTTTCGCTCTTTCTTTCTCCCTCCCTCTCTTTTTTACCACAATATTTTTTATTTACGTTACGTTGTAATTATTAGTTGTGATTACAATTTTATATCTATCTATCTATCTATCTATCTATCTATCTATCTATCTATCTATCTATCTATCTATCTATCTATCTATCTATCTATCATCTATCTATCTATCTATCTATCTATCTATCTATCTCTGTCTGTCTGTCTGTCTATCTATCTACTCTATCTATCTATCTATCTATCTATCTATCTATCTATCTATCTATCTGTATATAATTGTAACCACAACTAATAATTACAAAGTAACGTAAAGAAAAAAAAAACATATATATAGTAGGCACCCATCAGTCTCGGAAGATTATGGTGTTACGCTCTAGTCTTTGTGCGCAAAGCCTGGGTAAGTAAGTGTGGAGGGCAAGCTGTTACCCATGCAGCATAACCCCCCCACACACACACACTCTCTCCATGCCACTAGAATAATCCATTGGAAAGGCAATCGCCCACACGATTGGTTCCAGTACCGTCGCAGGAACCGCCAGAGCGTTACCATATTATGTATAATCTCTCTCTCTCTCTCTCTCTCTCTCTCTCTGTCTCGTCTCTCTCTCTCTCTCTCTCTGTCTTCTGTCTCTCTGTCTCTGTCTCTCTCTCTCTCTCTCTCTCTCTCTGTCTTCTCTGTCTCTCTTCTCTCTCTCTTCTCTCTCTCTCTCTCTCTCTCTCTCTTCTCTCTCTCTCTCTCTCTCCTCTCCTCTCTCTCTCTCTCTCTCTCTCTCACACACATTATAATATGTATGTATATACATATACATATACATATATATATATATATATATATATATATAAAAATAAAATTTATACTAGTCTGCACTTGAAGATGACCTGGGATGTCATGAAGATCCCCATCCTTGACTCAACAGATGCTGTTGTCTAGATTTGAACCCATGACTTTATGGATCCATAGGATTCATTTCAATATATATATATATATATATATATATATATATATATATATATATATATATATATATATATTCTTGCTTTCTGTTTATACTTTTCTCACTTTCTTTTTACTTATTTCGAAAAACAATTTTATTTTTTGACATCCCATGTTTCTATGGTTTCTTTGTATTTTTTTTCCCTTGTTTTTTTTAATCTGCTTAAAAAAATCTTTTCTTTAATGTTTTTTTTGTCTGTTTTTCTGCTTCTGCTGTTACTTTTGTTTTGTTCTTGTGGTCTTTGCCTTATATTCCTTTGTTTCTGTGTTCGTTTTCTTCTTTTGTTTCTGTGTTCGTTTTCTTCCTTTGTTTCTGTGTTCGTTTCCTTTTCTTCCTTTGTTTCTGTGTTCGTTTCCTTTCTTCCTTTGTTTCTGTGTTCGTTTTCTTCCTTTGTTTCTGTGTTCCTTTTATTCCTTTGTTTCTGTGTTCCTTTTTTTCCTTTGTTTCTGTGTTCCTTTTCTTCCTTTGTTTCTGTGTTCGTTTCTTTTCTTCCTTTGTTTCTGTGTTCGTTTCCTTTTCTTCCTTTGTTTCTGTGTTCCTTTTCTTCCTTTGTTTCTGTGTTCGTTTCCTTTTCTTCCTTTTTGTTCTGGTTCCTTTTCTTCCTTTGTTTCTGTGTTCGTTCCTTTTCTTTCTTTGTTTCTGTGTTGTCCTTTTCTTCCTTTGTTTCTTGTGTGTTCTTTTCTTCCTTTGTTTCTGTGTTCGTTTCCTTTTCTTCTTTGTTTCTGTGTTCCTTTTCTTCCTTTATTTCTGTGTTCGTTTCCTTTTCTTCCTTTATTTCTGTGTTCGTTTCCTTTTCTTCCTTTATTTCTGTGTTTCGTTTCCTTTTGCTTCCTTTGTTTTGTGTTCCCTTTTCTTCCTTTGTTTCTGTGTTCCTTTTCTTCCTTTTTTCTGTGTTCGTTTCCTTTTCTTCCTTTGTTTCTGTGTTCCTTTTTTCCTTTGTTTCTGTGGTTCCTTTTCTCCTTTGTTTCTGTGTTTGTTCCTTTTCTTCCTTTGTTTCTGTGTTCCTTTTCTTCCTTTGTTTCTGTGTTCCTTTTCTTCCTTTGTTTCTGTGTTCCTTTTCTTCCTTTGTTTCTGTGTTGTTCCTTTTCTTCCTTTGTTTCTGTGTTTCCTTTTCTTCCTTTGTTTTTCTGTTTCCTTTTCTTCCTTTTTGTTTCGTGTGTTCCTTTCTTCCTTTGTTTTCTGTGTTCCTTTTCTTCCTTTGTTTCTGTGTTCGTTCCTTTTCTTCCTTTGTTTCTGTGTTCTTCCCTTTTCTTCCTTTGTTTCTGTGTTCGTTCCTTTTCTTCCTTTGTTTCGTGTGTTCCCTTTTCTTCCTTTGTTTCTGTGTTCCCTTTTCTTCCTTTGTTTCTGTGTTCGTTTCCTTTTCTTCCTTTGTTTCTGTGTTCTTTCCCTTTTCTTCCTTTGTTTCTGTGTTCGTTCCTTCCTTGTTTCTTTCCCTTTCTTTCTGTTTCGTTTTCCCTTTTCTTCCTTTGTTTCTGTGTTCGTTTCCCTTTTCTTCCTTTGTTTTGTGTTCGTTCCCTTTTCTTCCTTTGTTCTGTGTTCGTTCTTTTCCTTGTTTTTCTTCCTTTTTTCTGTTTCTGTGTTCGTTTCCTTTTCTTCCTTTGTTTCTGTGTTCCTTTTCTTCCTTTGTTTCTGCTTTCCTTTTCTTCCTTTGTTTCTGTGTTCCTTTCTTTCCTTTTCTTCCTTTGTTTCTGTGTTTCCGTTCCTTCTTCCTTTGTTTCTGTGTTCCTTTCTCCTTGTCTGTGTTCCTTTTCTTCCTTGTTCTGTGTTCTTTTCTTCCTTTGTTTCTGTGTTCCTTTTCTTCCTTTGTTTCTGTGTTCTCTTTTCTTCCTGTTGTTCCTTTCTCTTGTTTCTGTGTTCCTTTTCTTCCTTTGTTTCTGTGTTCCTTTTCTTCCTTTGTTTCTGTGTTTCCTTTTCTTCCTTTGTTTCTGTGTTCCTTTTCTTCCTTTGTTTCTGTGTTCTTTTCTTCTTTCTTTTCTTTGTTTCTGTTCCCTTTCTTCCTTTGTTTCTGTGTCCCTTTCTTCTTTGTTTCTGTGTCCCTTTTCTTCCTTTGTTTCTGTGTTCTTCCTTTTCTTCCTTTGTTTCTGTGTTCTTTCCCTTTTATTCCTTTGTTTTTTGTGTTCGTTCCCTTTTCTTCCTTTGTTTCTGTGTTCGTTCCCTTTTCTTCCTTTGTTTCTGTGTTCTTTCCCTTTATTCCTTTGTTTTGTGTTCGTTCCCTTTTCTTCCTTTGTTTCTGTGTTCGTTTCCTGTTTTCCTGTTTTTCTGTGTTGTTCCTTTTCTTCCTTTGTTTCTGTGTTCGTTCCTTTCTTCCTTGTGTTTTGTGTTCGTTTCCTTTTGTTCCGTTTGTTTCTGTGTTTGTGTTCCTTTTCTTCCTTTGTTTCTGTGTCTGTTTTTCCTTTGTTTCTGTGTTCGTTCCTTTCTTCCTTTGTTTCTGTGTTCTTCTTCTGTTGTTTTGCTGTTCGTTTGTGTCTTTTTGTTCTGTGTTCCTTTCTTCCTTTGTTTCTGCTGTTTCCTTTGTTTCGCTTTTGTTTCTGTGTTCTTTTCTGTCTTCCTTTGTGTCTGTGTTCGTTTTCTTCCTTTGTTTCTGTGTTCCTTTTTCCTTTGTTTCTGTGTCTTTTTCCTTTGTTTCTGTGTTTCGTTTCGTGTTATTCCTTTGTTTCTGTATGTTCTTTTCTCCTTGTGTTTGAGCGTGTCCCTGTGTGTTAGTGCACTTATCTTATCTATGTATTAATCCTCTTTTATAACTGTGTTGTTGTTTGTTTGTGTGTGTTGTGTGTTGTTTGTGTTTGTTTTATGTTGTGTTGTATGTGTGATTCGTCTTTGTGTTTGTTTCTGTGTGCGTGTTGTGTGTGTATGTGTGTGTTGTTGTTGTTTTGTGTGTTTTGTATTTTGTTTTGTTTTGTGTGTGTTGCCTGCGTGTGTTTGTGTGTGTGTTCCGTGCATTTATGTTGTGTGTGTGTGCTTTGTGTGTTTGTGTGTGCTGTTCGTGCTGTGTCTCGTCGTGTATTGGTGTGGGTTGTTTTGTTTATATTTATCTATTATTTTATTTTCATTGATTTCTTGTCTCAGTCTTTTTTCATCCATCTTCTGTCTGTGATCCATTCGTTTCCGTCGTTGTTTTGTATTGTATTTGGTTTGTTCGTGTTGTTTTTTCTTATTGTGTGTCGTATTTTGTTTTGTCATTTTTGTGTGTTATTTGCATTTTTTTCTTTTTTTCTCTTCTCTCTCTCTCTCTCTCTCTCTCTCTCTCTCTGTCTTCTCTCTCTCTCTCTCTTCTTCTAGTTCTCCTCTCTTTCCTCTCTCTCTCTCTCCTCTCTCTCTCTCTCTCTCTCTCTCTCTCTCTCTCTCTCTCTCTCCTCTCGTCTCCTTTCTCTTCTCTTTCTCTTCTGTCTGCTCTTTCCTTTCTGTCTCCGTCTCTCTCTGTCTCTTCTCTTCTCTCTTTCTCTCTCTCTCTGTCTCTTCTCTGTATCTTTCTGTCTCTCTGTTCTGCCTCTCTGTCTGTCAGTCTGTCTCTCTCTGTGCTGCAGTATCATCAGCCTGATTGATACGTTATCAGCACAGATAGAAAGAAAGTTGTCCTGCAGTCTGCAACAGCTGTGTGGGTTCTCTTTCATTCACTTCATTAATAGTTGATCGTTTTATGAGCGACAGCTGGGAATGAATAGCTCTTTCTCTCTGTCTCTCTGTCTGCCTGTCTGTGTCAGTCTTCTTGCCCATCTGTTTGTCTGTCTCCCCCCCTCTCCCTCCTCTCTGTCTCAGTCTGTCTGTCTGTCTGTCTGCTGTCTGTCTGTCTGTCTGTCTGTCTCTCTCTCTCTCTCCTCTCTCTCTCTCTCTCTCTCTCTCTCTCTCTCTCTCTCTCTCTCTCTCTCTCTCTCTCCCCCTCCCTCCCTCCTAAGGGCTGGATGTAAAAAAAAACACTGTGTAATTTTTGATTTATTACCCTCTGAAAAATAAAATTTGTTCACATTTGTTCAAAAAATTATTCCTCTCTCTCTCTCTCTCTCTCTCTCTCTCTCTCTCTCTCTCTCTCTCCTCTCTCTCTCTCTCTCTCCTCTCTCTCCTCTCTCTCTCTCCTCTCTGTTTTTCTTTTGATTCTTCCTTTGTCTGCTTGCCTACCTGTCTGTCTGACTATTTGTTTGTTTCTGTTAGTCTGTTTGTCTGTCTTTTTTATCCTTTCCTTTATCTCTCCCTGTGTGTGTGTGTACAATTTCAATTGCAAAGTGATTCCCAATTAGGATGAGTGAGAGTACACATTCTGGGTGACCCTCAGAACGTTAGACTGGGGAACGCACAACAACAACAAGAACAACAACAACTGAACAGTTTGTAAAACAGCAACATGACAAACCTGTTTGAATAGAACCAAACAGTCTAAACCAGTTTGTATATATCAAAAGTTTAATTTGTAGAAATACTGCTCGCAAACGTGGAATAGATTGGTCAATGTGATTTGATGACGTTACAAACGATAAGAAGATGCCGGCAACATTCTATTGCTGTGTCTTTTTCCATTTCTGCTGTCTTCTGTCACAGCACAGTGCTATTATCCTCATGCTTCCCTCCATACATACTCACCCAGGCTTTGCGCCCTAGAGCCTTCAGCGCAACTCCATAGTCTTCCGAGACTGATGGATGCCCACATATGTCTTGATCTCACCTCCAGTTACATTTTTCCTTAATACTTTTACCAGAAGCAGCAAGTTTGCCTTAGGTTTTCTTAAGCACTAAATACATGTTGCACTCGGGTTATATCATAGTCTCTTGCAAGCAAATCAATCCTCCCCTCTTATGCACTTCATGCATGTTGCACTCAATTCATATTATAGTCTCTTGCAAACAAATTACCCCCCGCACACCCATCCCCCTTCACACCTCAGTTCTCTGTCATACTTAACTGAATGGGAGGAGGGGTAAAAAAATGTACGACTATGGACTAGGTTTCGAAAGAGTCCGACAAATGCTATATCCGAGTGGTTAAGTCTGGTCTATTCCATTAACCGTGAAGTCGTGGGTTCGAATCTTGGCAGTGTCTGGTGAATTAAGGGTGGGAATTTTTACGATTACCCAGGTCAGCTTCAAGTGCAGACCTGCCGGTGCCTTGATTCCCTTCGTGTGTACACACATGCAGAAGATCAAATTAAAGATCCCGTAATTTATGTCGGCGTTCAATGGGTTACGAAACACGAAGATACCCAGCATACTTCTCCATGGGAACTGATGTAGATAAAAATCTTTTATTTCGAGGATACATCAATGAAAGTAGCCACATTTCGACTTTCACTCTATCAAATTCTTAATTTCGAGGATAATGAATAAGCGCCTGTGTATCCATTTGCGATTGATTGAAAGTTGAAATGTGGCTACCTTCACGAAGAATAAATAAATAAATACATTAAAAATTTAATTTAAAGTATATAAATAAATAAATGAAGGCAAAAACTGTCGCAATACGCTAAATCTCACCATTGGTGAACCTGAGAGATCTAGCCGAGGAACTGTGAAAAAAAGAAAGAACCATGGCTCTCTGACTTCCTGGACAGGTGTGTTAACCACTGGCCATGTTGGTGTTACAGCTGTGTGCGGTGTACGTGTTCGAGTACGTGGCCAGAGGCTGCGCCGCTAAAGTACGTCCTGCCAAGGAGTACCACGTGGGCTGCCCAGAACTCTACGCTGCTCTCCAGCTGTGTTATCAGGTTAGGGCGGGGTTCTAGTACTTCACTGGTGTGTGTGTGTGTGTGTGGGGGGGGGGCGTGTGTGTGTGGAGTGGTGTGTGTGTTGGGGGGGGGGGCGTGGCGTGTGTGTGTTGTGTGTGGTGTGTGTGTTTGCGTGTGTGTGTGTGTTTCGACGTGTGTGTGTGTGTTGGTGTGTGTGTGTGTGTGCGCAGTGGTGTGTGTTTGTGTTTGTGTGTGTGTGTGTGTGTGTGCGTGCGTGTGTGCGCGCGGTGCGCGCGTGTGCTGTGTGTGTTATCATAGTTATATTCACATATGCACGTACACATTAATATTGTGTCCAAACATCGTCGTCACAGTCAAATGTAACAATTATATTCGTCAAAATCTGTCGAATGCGCAAATACTTTTATGGTGAACTTCAAAAGTTCTAGCTGATGAATGAAAAACTCTAATAAAAATCCCAATAACCAGCTCTTTCCATTTCACTTTCAATTTTCTCAAAGCTGTCCCTCGTGCTGGAATATTTCATCCAGGCACGCGATGTTTGTCGAATTCCGATGTTTTTGAAGTGGTCATATCTGACAGATGTTCTGATTGGTTCAGTAATGAAATCCTTTGATGTCTTAGAGCTTTAAATTTTCCAATTTTCGCATGATAATGATGAGGATGGTACTGATTTGACAATCACTACCCCCATATCACTATTATACTATTACCATCATCGTCGTCGTCGTTGTCCGCCCATCATCATCGTCATCGTCGTCGTCGTCATCGTCATCATCATCATCATATCATCATCATCATCATCATCATCATCATCATCACCACCACCACCACCACCACCACCACCAGCCACCACCACATCATCGCCATCATCACCATTATCACCATCATCATCGCCATCATCATCATCATCATTATCACCACCACCATCATCATCACATTCATCACATCATCATCATCATCATCATCATCATCATCATCATCATTATCATCTTGAGCGGGTAAACAGCCACGTACGCAAACTCTGACTATCGGTGGACCTTGGTTGTAGTCTAGCTGAGGAATTAAATGGGAAAAGCAGACATAGAGGAGCACTGTTCAAGGAGGAAGAAAAAGAGGCGGACCAAGAAAGAGATGGGAGGACAACATCAGCGAATGGACAGGACTAGAACTCAACCAAACCCTGAGAAAGGCAGAACAGAGAGAGGAATGGAGGGAACTGGTTGTCAAGAGATAGATAGATAGATAGATAGACAGACAGACAGACAGACAGACAGACAGACAGACAGACAGACAGACAGACAGAAGATAGACAGACAGACAGATATATAAATAGATGTAGACAGACAGACAGACAGACAGACAGACAGATAGATAGATAGATAGATAGATAGATAGATAGATAGATAGATAGATAGACAGATATATAAATAGATGTAGACAATAGATAGATAGATAGATAGGTAGAGAGATAGAGAGACAGACAGACATATAGATAGATAGATAGATAGATAGATAGATAGATAGATAGATAGATAGATAGATAGATAGAGGAGTAATTAGCAACACTTCCCAGTTCACCCAGACACCGGGCAGACCATCAGTATTACAGACAGCCCTAGACTCGTGAACCTGACCAGCGTTTCTGGTTTCTTGGCACGGGAATAAATCTGTCCTCTGGGCGGAGTGGGGAGGGACCGGCCTTTGCAGGGATGCCTATGGTCTGGAGTCACTGTGCTGTGCTGTTCGTTAGACTTTTTGGGGTCTTTTTTTAAGGACACATTAGCTTGCAAGATTGAGCATTTCTTTTGTGTTCTTTCTGTATCTTTCTTTGTCTCTTGTTTCTGTATTTCTCTGTCTTTTCCTATCTCTTTGTCTGTCAGTCCTCTCTCTCTCTCTCTCTCTCTCTCTCTCTCTCTCTCTCTCTCTCTCTCTCTCCTCTCTCTCTCTCTCTCTCTCTCTGTCTGTTGTCTGTCTGTCTCTGTCTGTCTGTCTGTCTGTCTGTCTGTCTGTCTGTCTGTCTGTCTGCTGATTCTCTCTCAGTTTATGCCATCTAAGATTTTTTCTGTAAAATTTCGCTGTGCAAATTTTAAGTAAAAGATCGTACTGTTCTGCTGATTGTGATAAAGATAATTTTCCATACGTACCCCTTATCCTTTCATTTCTGTTCGACCATAGCAAATGTCATTGTATTTTGAGCTTAAAGTTGTGAATCTTTAGTGAGGACAAAGATTGTTATTCATGTGTATTGTTCAATATCTACCTGTTTCATTTGAAAATGATTATTTAAACATCCTCCTCTGAACAATCTGCTGTTTCACAGTAAATATATGGTATTTTGCATGATGTAATTATAATAAGATTGTATTTTTGTAGCACATGAATCTTTTCTCAGAATAGTAAGTTGGGAGGGGGAGGTTGATACCATAATCATTTGTATTCACCTAAGCATCATTTCTTCTTTTGAGTGGGTGTCTAGTCTACACACAAAGTAGATGAACCCAGACAGCTGGAAGATCAGGATAAATCTCTTAATGAAGCCATCAGAAACTGCCAGGACTCCAGCTGTGATCTGTGTGCAGATTTGGGGGATGGTAGTCTGTAGCAGTGATCACTCATCTGGAGTGACTGTCATACCGACATTACTGTGATTGAAGGCTCAGTCATGAAGACGGGACCACACTGATCAGACAGTATTGTAAAAACCTGATGGACCCAGGCTCCTGCTCTGAGTAGGGAGAAAGCTGAAAGGGTTGAATCCATTACTGCCACCACCGTTCTTCTTCTCTTTCCCTCCATTGTCTGTCTGGGTTGATTTTGAATCATCTTTGTTCTGGTGTTTGATTCTTGGTGGTGGCAGGAGAAAGTAGATTGGAGGGGAAGATTTTAATATTTATAATGTCATCATCATCTTCATCTTCATTCTATATATCCCGTAATCTGGCGACCGTGGGAGCACCCATGAAGACTTGACAACCAGTTCCCTCCATTCCCCTCTCTGTTCTGCCTTTCTCAGGGTTTTGTTGAGTTCTAGGCCTGTCCATTTGCTGATGTTGTTCTCCCATCTCTTCCTTGGTCTTCCTCTTTTTCTTCCTCCTTGGACAGTGCCTTGCAGTACTATTTTTGCAAGTCCTTTTGATCTTTTGATAAGCCCATACCATTTAGTTTACACTTCTTTATAATTGTTAGAATGTTCTCGTGGGGGCCCATCTTCATTAGTACACATTTTAGCGTGATCATTATTATTTAATGAATATTACTGTTTTGACAATAACATTGTCACTATTTCTTTTGTTAATGTTAGTTATTAGTGTTGTCACAATGAGCATCATCATCACTGTCGCAGTTGTTATAATACAGTTGGCAGTAGTGGAGACGTGAGGACACCATCCAATTTTGGAACTGCGCAAAAGTAATAACAGTTATGGCGGAAGTTGTAGTGATAGTGTGAATGATGTCTTTCTTCCTTTCATTTTCCTTCTTAAGTTCTTATTTCTTCCTTCTTTTACTTCCTTTTGTTCTGTTTTTTCCTCTTTATTTTCTTTTCTGCTCGGCCTGTTTTGACGGTTGTCCCTCTGTAATCTTTGTAACCAACACTTCAGCCTCTACAAAAAATATTCTTACTGGAAAACAGTATTCAGAGAATTGCGACTTTTACAGAATGTTCTGCTTGTGGAATTCAAACTCCTGTAATGTGGACAGTTCTTGTTTTTATAGAAGTCATGTGGATGGGATATCCTGGTGGGTACAGTGATGCGCATTGCGCTCGTGATCTGCTGACCCGGGTTCCATCTCGTTCAAGAGGATATTTCCTCTGGTGTTAACATCAGTGCCGACTCCACTCCCCCCCAAAGTCTTTTGGACCGAGCCCCGTATACGAACGCACACAGAACTTCTTGACGCACACGTTAAAACTTGTTCCGCTTTTCCCTTAAGAGTAGGCCATTGTGTGCCGGTGGGAATGGATGACAAAATTCACAAAACTGCATACACATGGGGACTGAATGTAAAAAAGCACGTGAGTGCTTACTCCGTTATCCTATAAATAAAAGAATACATAGATAAATTAATGAATAATTAAGCAATCAGCTGCTGCGATGACAAATTGCTCGAGAAAACCTATTTTGCATACAGCCGGGCCATGATGATCACAAAGATCCTGATAATTGTTATCACCTGGTTGTCATCAACGTCATCATCGGCATCATTGCCGCTTTTTATAGCATTTGCATCGTTATTGTTGGTATAAGACATCGTATAATGTAAAGCATGCTTACAAATAGTTCATAAGCAATTTTCCTTCATTGCTGGTGTCTGGCAATGGTGCACAAGTACATTGCAAATACAATTCAGAGATGTGAAAACCATTTTTCTGCTTCTTTTTTGTAAAAAGGAAAGTGTAAGAACAATATCAGCCCTAACGTATAATGGAATGTCCAATCACATCGTTCAGACATGGAGGAATAAGAAGAAAGTGTTCCCAATTCACTCACACGACGATCAGTATTATGGACACACTAGTCTTGTGAACCTGACTCTTAATTTGGCCTTCGTAGCATGGGAGTAAGTCTGTCATATGGGTTGAATAAGAAAAGGGTCATATAACCTTTGCCGAAAGAAAGAAATTGTCTGGAGTTAAGGTGACTTTATTCCTTTTTCTTTGTTGTTGGATTGATTTTTTATAGGACATAGTTATAGCACGATATGACTGTCTGGACTGTAACGTTTATTCTTCTGTTCTGTGTTGTGTTTGTGTATTTCTCTTTGTCTGAATATTTCTCTGTCTCTGTATCAATGATTCTTTATCTCTTTCTTTCTCTGTTTCTTCTTTTTCGCTATTTCTTTTCTGTCTGTCTGTCTGCCTCTCTCTGTCTCGAATCTTCTCTCTCGTTTTCTCTGTCTCTCTGCCTTCTCTCTCTCTATGTTGATATATATTAGTTTTATATTATGTTTAATATTTTTGCTAAAACTTTTAAAATACCAAAACCCTTTTCTTTTGTGATGGGAAATTCTTTCATATGGCATATATCCTTTTGAATGTAGATTAGTAAACGACTTTGACTTTGTATATGACACTGTAAGCATTTTTAACTTAAAGTTATAATTCATTGTTGACGACAACGCTTACTGTAGATTCTGCAGTGTTTGAAAATCTGTCATTCCGGAAGATTTTTTATCATCTTTCTCTTAACAGTTTGCTGCTCAAATAGTACACACATTGGTCTGCTGCTTGATACAAGTTTATTTTCTGTAGCTCATGAATGATTTCGTTTTCCTCTACAAAGTAAGTCGTTCATTTTAGCACAATGCTCTTTGTCTTGTAACTTCTTTTCTGCTTTTCTGCGGGGGTCTAGTCTACACACGAAGTAGATGAACCCAGACAGCTGGAAGATCAGGATAAATCTTTAATGAAGCCATCAGAAACTGCCAGGACTCCAGCTGTGATCTGTGTGCAGATTTGGGGGATGGCAGTCTGTAACAATGATCGCTCATCTGTAGTGACTGTCATACCGATATTATTGTGATTGACATTTTGCAATAAACAATCTGCACATGCGCGCTGCTTGGTCACGACGATGATAATGGCCCTTGTATGGATCAGTATCACCAATTCATGGGAAATTGTCGAACATCACCATCATTATTATTATCATCATCATAAGTTGAATGATCATTGTTGGCATAAAACATCACATGCTCACAGCTAGTTTGCAACAATTCTCATCTGTTGATGCTGTTGTTGTTGTTTTAGTGGCGGTGTGGCGGGAACTATACTTCAAAGATATGAACGCTATTTTGCTTTCATTTTGTGAAAGGATAGAAGTGTAATAACTCTATCGATCCTGATGTAAACTTAAGCAATCCAAAGACACTGACTTAGAGGACCAAGCAGAAACAACTTCCCAGTCCACACAGACAGATGATCAGTGTTACAGACACCTCTACTCTAGTGAACCTGACTGATCTTGTTGGTTTTCTTTACGTGGGAAATAAATCTGTCACATGGATTGAATTGGGAGGGACCAGCCTTTCTGTGGAAAACAAATTGCCTGGAGTTACTGTGTCTGTGTTGGATTTGTTCTGCGCTGGTTTCTTGAGACTTCATCGTACAATGAAGTTGTCTGGTGTTTATTGTTTGGTTGTTTTTTTTAATCTGTCTCTGTGTTTGTGTCTGTACATTTCTGTCTCATGTACTCTGATTTTTTTCCCGTTTTTATCTGTTTGCCTATCTCTGTCTGTCTGCGTCTCTGTTATGTCTGTCCCCCCCTCACTCTCTCTCTCTCTCTGTCTCTCTCTCTCTCTCTGTCTGTCTCTCTGTCTCTGTCTCTTGCTTTTTTCTGTCTATCTCTCTCTCTGTCTAATAAAGATTATTAATTCATTCAGTCATTCATTCTAGCTCTCTCTCTTTCTGTGTTAATCATTTTTACATTTTTTTCATACAAAATTTTGCCATCAAAATCATAAAAGAAAAATCTATGCTGAAGAAGACCGTTGCTGTTGTTGCATATTATTTTTATCATTCAACAGTGACATTGAACAATATCTTTAATGACTATATTTACATTTGCTGAATATTGAAGTTGATTCTCAGCTGGATACAAGTCTCGTTTTCTGCAGCACATAAATCGTACATTCTCAGCATAGCAAGTTGATTTTTCATCAAGACACTGGTATTCTCTATAGATCTTCATTATTCTGTGCTTCTCTGTGGGTGTCTATACTGAACATAGATGAACCCAGACAGCTGGAAGATCAGGATAAATCTCTTAATGAAGCCATCAGAAACTGCCAGGACTCCAGCTGTGATCTGTGTGCAGATGTGGGGGATGGTAGTCTGTAGCAGTGATCACTCATCTATAGTGACTGTCATACCGATATTACTGTGATTGAAGGCTCAGTCATGGAGACAGGACCACACTGCTCAGACAGTATTGTAAAAACCTGATGGACCCAGCTCTTGTACTGTGCAGGGAGAAAGCTGAAAGGATTGAATCCATTACTGCCATTGCCTTTCCCTTTTGTTTTGTTCTTTCTCTCCACCGTCTGTACGGTATATTTCACATGATCTTGGTTCCAGGATCGTGAGTTTGATTCTTGGTAGTGGTAGAAGAGATCAGGGAGTGTTTTCCTAAAATATTTGTGGTCGTTAACATCGTTGTTGTCATTATCATCGTCGTCATCACCATCCGTCGTGGTCATCATCATCATCATTTCCTGTCATTTTGTGTGCCGTTTATGTGGTTCTCCCACAATGTGATGACCGTCCCAAGTTGATCCGTATGGCTGGCCAAGGCGTTGATTCGAGCCATGGCAGTAGAGTTTGTATAAGTCCTAATTTTATCGGTATAAAGTTGAACGGTTTAAATTTGAATTTTTATTGTGGTCAGGTCTATAAACAGTATAACCGGACTGGATTGGTTGTGTGCAGGCATGAAAGAGTTAAAAACAAATTAAACAGCATGGAGATCGAACTTATCTCTGTCTGTTTGTCTGGCTGTCTCTGTCTGTCTCTGTCTCTGTCTGTCTCTGTCTGTCTGTCTGTCTGTCTGTCTGTCTGTCTGTCTGTCTCTCTCTCCTCTCTCTCCTCTCTCTCTCTCTCTCTCTCTCTCTCTCTCTCTCTCTCTCTCTCTCTCTCTCTCTCCTCTCTCTCTCTCTCTCTCTGCGTTCCATTACCGGGAGAGCGATACGTAGTCTTCTCATGTGCTTGCCATTTTTGTAGGTCTACCCGCTGGCCTCAACCTACACATTTCGACATAAGAGAAGCTCTTTTCATAATGTAGTTCATCAGAAACTTCTTTCCTAGCTTCAAACAGTGCAGTCAGCGAAGTTCAGGAAGGGAAATCTGTGTCTAGAACTAGCTGGCCATGCCGCCGATTCTGTGATTTACGGCAGTCAGGGCATTGGTATCATAGTATAATGCTCCGACAGACAGCGTCGTCTGAACTTCAGTCTTCAGTTTGTGCGGAAGGAACATAGATGAACGGATTGTCCCAACTCCAGTCTCTGTCTGTCTGTTTGTCTGTCTGTCTGTCTGTCTGTCTGTCTGCCTGTCTGTCTGTCTGTCTGTCTGTCTGTTTCTCTGTCTCTCTCGCTGTCTGTTTCTCTGTCTCTTTCTCTGTCTCTCTGTCTGTCTGTCTGTCTGTCCGTCTGTCTGTCTGTCTGTCTGTCTGTCTCTCTCTATCTATGTATCTATCTATCTATATATGTATATATATATATATATATGTATATATGTATATGTATATATATATATATATATATATATATATATATATATATATATATATATATATATAATATAGTTCCTATTCAGGGCAATGGCCGGATGAAAAAAAAGTATGTAATACTTTCTCTGTAACCTTTGAAAAGAAAGATTATTCATTTACTCCCCCCCCCCTCTCTCTCTCTCTCTCCTCTCTCTCTCTCTCTCTCTCTCTCATCTCCTCTCTCTCTCTCTCTCTCTCTCTCTCTCTCTCTCTCTCTCTGCCCTGTTCGCGATGTTCCTTAAATCATCTGAAGTCTGGCATTGTGTGAATTCGATTCTTCGAGGGTACATGAGGGGAAAAATGAGGGGTTAGTGGAGGCTGGGGTGGGGAGGGGTAGGGTGGGACGGGGAGCAATGTATCTGTCTCGCCGTCGTAGCTTAGTATTGGTCCGTTGATTATTCATTTCAAGGCTTTAGTCAGTCTGATGACGTTTGGCCCAGTAATGAGACTGGTCTGTTTGTTTGTCTGTCTTTCTCTCTGTCTGTCTGTCTGTCCGTCTGCACTCCCTCTGTAGTGTATTGTATTGGATTGGATTGTATTGTGCTGTATTCATATTACTCTCTGTCTAAGCAGATTTCTCTACGTTTAAATTTTGGCTGCTCTTCCCATGGAAGGTCTGTCGCTACAAGAGCAGCATCACCCTTTTTCTTCTTATTAAGTTTATATTTTTCTCTTTGCATGTTTATTGTTTTCTTTGCAAGTATATTTTTTTCTTTATCAGAGTGCTTTATTTGTTTCCTGATCAGAGCGCTTTTTTAAAAACAGACTTTCTTCCGGAACAACTCATTTGTTGCTGTGAGCATCTACTGCATGGGCTTTGATGTTGATGATCATGGCTGTAGTGGTGAAGATGGTTTTTATGCTGATAACGTCGGCTATAATGATATCTTTTCATTCTCACCTCACTTGTACATGCTATACAACAAGTCCTTCGGATGAGACTTTAAACGGAGGCCCCGTGTGCAAACGCATGCAGAATATTTGGGCACACGTTTAATCCTGTTCCTCTTTTCATAAAAGTAGGCCATTGTGTGCCTGTGTAAACAGATGACAAGATAACAAAACTGCATACACACGGGACTGGATGTAAAAAAGCACATGAGTTCTGATTCCATCATCCTCGATATAAAAGAATGAATGAATAAATAATAATCAATAAATACACAAATAAAAATAAATAAATAACGCTACTCCCTGCGATTATCATTGCTATCAGTGCTGCCTCATCTCAGACAGATTTGTGATACTACGTTCAGTGTTCGGTGTTATTACCTTCTGAATGTACCGAGTCATACTGTAGGAGTTATTCCCATTACAGTACTAAATTCGCTTCGACGCGTTGATTGGTTTGTGTCATCTGATGATATCAGTGAAGTATTGGGTAGTTCTGTAGGCTGATTCAGTCCTTTTGGTTTGTCAGCGTAATGTTCTTCTCTTCGCACTTTCTGTCTGTGTTTCTCTCGAAATCTCTCTCTATATATATACATTTATGCATACATACATAGTTACCAATGTGCACACACACATACATATATATTTATATACACACATACATATTATATATATATATATATATATATATATATATATATATATATATATATATATATATATATATATATATATAATATATATATATATATACATGTAGTAGGCACTCATCAGTCTCGGAAGACTATGGAGTTGCGCTCTAGTCTTTAGAGCGCAAAGCCTGGGCAAGTATGTATGGAGGGCAAGCTGTTACCCATGCAGCAGACCCTCCCTCTCCACGGCACTGGAATGATCCATTGGAAGGGCATTGACCGATACGAATGGTTCCAGTACCGTCGCTGGAGCCACCAGAACGTTGCCATATACCTACAGCCCCGAGCCGCTCTGGGACTCCAACTCCCCGATTTTTCCTCAGGGATGGTGTCTAAACACAACACCTGTGTGCATGCTGGTTTGTTATAATTTTGTCATCCGCTCCTACCGCACACGATGGCCTACTCTTCCGAAAGGTGGAACGGGGTTTTAACGTGTGCGCAAGATGTTCTGCGTGCATTCGCACACGGGCCTCGGTTTCGAGTCTCATCCGAATGACTTTGACATTCAGTTCGATTTTTTCGTCAAACTGGGAAGAAAGGGCGAGGCTGGGTACGAACCCAGAAACTCACGATTTACATTTTGGCAGGAGAACGTCTTAACCATCCTGCCACCGTCCTATACACACATACATACATTTATATATATATGATATATACACACATACATATATACCTCTGTGTGTATGTGTGTGTGTGTGTGTGTGTGCGTGCGTGCGTGCATGCGTGTGTGCATGCATGTGCATGTGTGTGTGCATGTGTAGGCAGGAGTGTTCGTGTCCAGATCCTCGGTGCAGATGGTGAAGATTCGCAGTGTGGGGGTGATGTCCATCCTGCAACTCCTCAACATGGTCCTCTGGGTGGTAGACGTCAAGGTGAGATAACTCCTCAATCTTCTGGCTTGTCAGAGACCTTAGAGGGGAAGGCTGTCCCAACACAAGGATAGGTGAATGGATGGATGAACGGATGCATCGGTAGATGGATGGATAGGTAGACGTATGGATGGATAGTTGGCAAGCTTGCTAGCAAGCTAGTTAGAAAAATAGGTAGGTGGATAGATTATCTATCTTTATATATACCTCCCTATTCATTTGTCTATCTTGCTACCTAGTTAGTTATCCGTCCATCTATCCATCTGCTATCTATTTATCCAAGTACCTACCTACCTACCTATCCACATAGATAGATTGATAGATAGACATATATATATATATATATTTGTTATAGAAATAGGCCTTGATTATATATATACAAAGAGACAGACAGATAGATTGATGGAGATACTGACAGAGATATAGAGAGAGATAAACAGGGATAGACAGAGAAAGGTAGACAGATATGTAGGTAGACAAGACAGAAGTGATGAAAATGATTGTGATGATAGTGGTGGTGGTGATGATGACGGTGATGATGATGATGGGGTGGGGGAGGAGAATAGGAGCTGTCAAAGAAATGATGATAATGATGAAGAAAAATGAGTACAGTGGTGGTGGTGATGATGATGACAATGACGATCATTATCATCACCATTGTAGCAGCAGCAGCAGCAGCTGGAGCAGTATTAGTAGCGGCAGTACTAGTAGCAGCAGTAGTAGTAGTAGTAGTAGTAGTAGTAGTAGTAGTAGTATAGTAGTAGTAGTAGTGGTAGAAGTAGTAGTAGAAGTAGTAGTAGTAGTGGTAGAAGTAGTAGTAGTAGTGGTAGTAGCAGCAGTAGTAGTGGTAGTAGTAGTAGTAGTAGTAGTAGTAGTAGTAGTAGTAGTAGTAGTAGTAGTAGTAGTAGAAGTAGTGGTAGTAGTAGTAGTGGTAGTAGTAGTAGTAGTAGTAGTATAGTAGTAGTAGTAGTAGTAGTAGTCGAAGTAGTAGTAGTAGTGGTAGAAGTAGTAGTAGTGGTAGAAGTAGTAGTAGTGGTAGAAGTAGTAGTATAGTGGTAGTAGTAGTAGTAGTAGTAGTAGTAGTAGTAGTAGTAGTGGTAGTAGTAGTAGTAGTAGTAGTAGTAGTGGTAGAAGTAGTAGTAGTAGTGGTAGAAGTAGTAGTAGTAGCAGCAGCAGCAGCAGCAACAGCAGGAGCAGTAGTAGTAGTAGTACTATTAGCAGCAATAGTAGTATAGTAGTAGTAGTAGTAGTAGTAGTAGTAGTAGTAGTAGTAGTAGTAGTAGCAGAAACACCAGCAGCAGCAACATCAGCAGAAACAGTTTTATCATAGTCTGGTGTTCATACTAAGTAACCACCAACTCCATTACGAGAAGACATTCAAGTCAGACAGAGTGATGGATTGAAACCAAACAAGGAAAACAACGACACTGGGATGTGTGTGTGTGCGTGTGTGTGCGGATGTGTGCGTGTGTGTGTGCGTGTGCGTGTGTGCGTGTGCGTGTGCGTGTGCGTGTGTGTGTGCGTGTGCGTGTGTGCGTGTGCGTGTGTGTGTGCGTGTGTGTGTGCGTGTGTGTGTGCGTGTGTGTGTGCGTGTGTGTGTGCGTGTGCGTGTGTGCGTGTGCGTGTGCGTGCGTGCGTGCGTGCGTGCGTGCGTGCGTGCGTGCGTGCGTGCGTGCGTGCGTGCGTATAATGCCTGCGAACAATCACACTCGTATGCGTGTGTGACATGTATTCTTTACCAATATCTTCGGACTATTATAACCTGTTTTTGGTTATCGTGTGTTTAATGACGCAACTCCTAAGCATGGTTTAAAGGTATCTTCTCATTATGTTACCTATCCATTCAACTTGTCTGTTTACTTATCTGGGGATGCTTTATCATTTACTCAGGAACAGGTTTTATTAATACGTCATTAATTTTTGTTTATTCGTTTTTGTTTATTTATGCTGCCTCAGATTAATGTATCATTTGTTTATTTATGTATTTATTTTGCCTCATCCTTCTACATAGAACCTTGTCTTTATTTATTATTGATTTATTTATGAGTGTTACCGTGTCTTCCATCTTCAGCATGCCTTTCTTGTTTGTTTATTTATTCATTTGTTTATCTTGCCTCATCTTCTGCCTATAAATATGTCTTTAAACATTAATCAATTCATTTCTCTGATTCATAGAGTTTGCCTCGTCTTCCGCTTCAATCCTGCTTTTTTTATTACTATTATTTAGTCATTTATTCATGAACGCT
>CM060336.1:50346129-50361129 GCA_030674155.1 Stramonita haemastoma
GACGATACACAATCGCGCGCATGCACGTACGCATGGACAAGCACGCGAGTGACTACACACGCACACACACAAACACGCGCGCGCGCGCGCACACACACACACATACACACGCATACAAATATATATTTAGGCTTGCAAACATGCATGCAACATGCCTGCACGCACACACACAACAACATCACTACACACACTCACATACACTCACACACCACAACACACCACACACACACACACACACACACACACACACACACACAACACCACACACACCACCACACACACACACACACATATTCGCGCGCGCGCACACACACACAACACACATACACACACAATACACACAACACACATGCATAAATGCACGTACGCGGTTGGCCCGAAAGTGTCTAAACTGGCTTCGGAAACTGGATAACCTAGGAAAACAATGTATCGAAATTCTATCGCGTTCAGACATAGTGTTTTGATGACAGTGCTTGTGTGAATGGTGTCAAGTAGGAGTATTGAGTGGATCGCTGGTCTAGTGGTAACGCGCCTGCCTAGAGAGCAAAAAGTCCGGATCGGAGTGTGCGGTGGTTCGAATCCCGTTATAGGCCCAAAAATATTCCCCATCCATTAGACCATGAGTGGTGGTCTGTGTGCTAGTCTTTCGGATGAGACGATAAACCGAGGTCCTGTGTGTTACACATCACTATGTGGAGCTCGTAAAAGAACCCACGGCAGCAAGGGAGTTGTCCCTGGCAAAATTCTGTAGAAAAAAGCCACTCTGATAAGGAAATTAATACAGTTGCAGACAGGAAAAAGAAAAAAAATGGGTAGGCGCTGAACTTGTGGCGACGCGCTCTCCCCGGGAGAGCAGCCCAAATTTCACGCGGAGAAATCTGCTGTGACATAAAGTGGAATAAAATAAAAAAAAATTAAAATAAGTTTTACTTGTGTTGTATGGGGGCCAGGTGTTTCTCTTCCGTGTTTGAAACAATCACGTTCCAGTGTGCGTGAACAATTCGTCTGTGAAGTTGTGTACATGAATTCGTGGTGTGTGTGTGTGTTTGTGTGTGCGTGGTGTGGTGGGTGTGTGTGGTGCGGTGCGTGCGTGCGTGCGTGCGGCGTGCGTGCGTGGTGCGTGCGCGTGCGTGCGTGCGTGCGTGTACATGTGTGTGTGTTTTGATATCTGTTTTAGTTCGAAGATTTATTTATTTATGTTACTTATTTATTCTTTTAGATCGAAGATAATGGAATAAGCAATCATGTGCTTTTTTACACCCATTCCCGTTTGTATGCAATTTTGTAAAATGTTATCTGTTCCCACGGCACACAATGGCCTACTCTTACGAGAAGCGGAACTGGATTTAACGTGTGCGCAAGATGTTCTGTGTGCGTCCGCACACGGGGTCTAGGTTTATAATCTCATCCAAAGGACTGTTGGGGAGAGTGGAGTCAGCACTGATGTTAACTCCAGGAGAAAAATCACCTCGAACGGGAATCGAACCCAGGTCGTCAAATTGCGAGCACAATGTTCTGACCACCCGTTCCCCGTGAAATAAGCACTCTATACATTCTTACGTCCACTCACCATGTACATTTGCGGTTTTGTAAATTCTGTCACCCATTCCCATCCGTACACAATGGCCTACTCTTCCGAAAAGCGGAACAGGTTTTAACGTGTACACAAGATGTTATGCGTGCGATCGAACAGGGACCTTGATTTGTTAGTCTCATCCGAGAATTTTTTAGGGTTGTCGAGTCAGCACTGATGTTAACTCTAGGGTGAAAAATCCCCCTGAATGTGTGTATGTGCGCGCGATGGCATGTGTGTGTGTGCGCGCGCGTGCGTGTGTGCGTAAATGTGTATGTGTGTGTGAGGTTTGTTATCGTTGATACAATGCCCAGCGCAAAGACACAAGTCCACAAGTGTGCGTGCGCACAGGCGCACACATACACACATACGTACGCGTACACATGTACTTACAGACACACACGCAGACACACACATTCATACACACACACACTGATTGACTCTCTCTCTCTGTCTCTGTCTCTCTCTTTCTTCTGTTCTGTCTCACTCTCTATCGCTCACTTCTCTCGCTCTATATCTCTCATTTACACAAACACACACACACACACACACACACACACACACACACACACACACACACACACACACACACACACACACACACACACACACACACAACACTACACAACATCACAACACACACACACCACACACACACACAACACACACACACACACACACACACACACACACAACCATACACACACACAGTGTTGATTCTAGGGTGCGCCCTTGCGGGATTCCCGCATTTTTTTCAACTTTGCCGCAAAATAATGTGACCAGTGCGCCCTGACGGACCCAAAAAAACTGTGGATAGCGCATATTTGAACAAACAGTGCGCCCCCGCAACTGCCGTTTGTATAGTTTCAAAATAGCGCTACATGCGTGGGTCATTACGTTGATACCCCAGGGACAGCAGGATGCACTGATTAGCGCCCACAGTCATCAAAATCGTCACACAGCAGCTGGTCTGACGTCATTTTCTGACTCGTTTACGTCACTGCGTCATTTTTCATAGGAGCCGTGAACTCCTGAAACAAGTGACGTCATTGTGACAGAGATCGTTAGTGGAAGAAGCCGCGTCCCGGCAGGCTTCAAAGCTGGTAGACCTAAGAGTTTTCAAGGCAGTTTTTCAGATCTGGCTAGACAAGTAGCCCGTGCTTGGCAACAATGATGGCATAGGGTAGACTATCGGCTGGAGATATCAAAAATGATTTTGACCCCCCCCCTCTCTCTCTCTCTCTCTCTCTCTCCTCTCTCTCTCTCTCTCTCTCTCTCTCTCTCTCTCTCTCTCTCTCTCTCTCTCTCTCTCTCTCCTTCCCCCCCCTCTCCTTCTCCCCCCCCTCTCTCTCTCTGCATGGGAGGAAAAACAAGACTTTGATATTAGATTTCACCTCTTTTCTCATCTAGATCTAGATCTCTCTTTAACAGAAAATCTCTCTCTCTCTCTCTCTCTCTCTCCTCTCTCTCTCTCTCTCTCTCTCTCTCTCTCTCTCTCTCTCTCTCTCTTCCTCCCTCCTGGGGAGGGGGAGGGGCAAGACTTTGATATTGGCTTTCACCTCTCCTCATCTAGATCTCTCTAACTCTGAAAGTGGAAATACAAAATTGACTTTGACCTCTCCTCTCTCTCTCTCTCTCTCTGTCTCTCTGTCTCTCTGTCTCTCTCTCTCTCTCTCTCTCTCTCTCTCTCTCTCTCTCTCTCTCTCTCTCTCTCTCTCTCTGCTTTATGGGACTGGAGGAAAAGATAAGACTTAGATATTGGCTTTAACCCCTTTTCTCATCTAGATCTAAATCTAGTTCACCCTCCAACTCTGGAAATACAAAATGGACTTTTGACATCCATTCCTCCCTCCCCAACCTTCTCTCTCTCTCTCTCTCTCTCTCTCTCTCTCTCTCTCTCTCTCTCTCTCTCTCTCTCTCTCTCTCTCTCTCTCTCTCTCTTTCATATGGTAAAAGGGGAAGGGGGGGGGAGGGGTAAGACTGATTTTGGCTCTTGCCTCTTTTTTCATCTAGATCTAGCTCTCTCTCCAACTCAAAATGTGGAAATACAAATTTGACTTTGACTCTCTCTCTCCTTCCCTCCCTCCCCCCCTCTCTCTTTCTCCTCCCCCCCCCCCCTCTCTCTCTCTCTCTCTCTTGTATACAAACAATGCATCTCCTCCTGTATCTATGTAGTATGTATCCCTCCACATCTGAATGTACCACAATCTTCCCCCCCCTTTCTCCCCCCCCTCTCCCCCTCCCCTCTCTCTCTCTTCTCTTCTCTTCTCTCTCTCGTCCTCTCTCTCTCTCTCTCTCTCTCTCTCTCTCTCTCTCTCTCTCTCTCTCTCTCTCTTTCTCTTTCCTGTGTAAGAAAATCATTTTACAGACCAGCTGCAATACAGAAGGTGTATATTAAATCCTGTCTGCCTACATACCATCCTGTTTGTTTTGTTTCTCGTTCTTGAAAAATAGCAGAAATCAGAGTACTAATGGTATTATGAGCAAACCTACTTACTACTTGTCCCCTTTTTTATGAAGAGAAAAGGGGGGAGGGGGGCAAATGCCCCCCTTTTTTCATTTCAGGGGGCCCTTGGGCCCCCTTTTTTGAAATCCTAGAATCAACACTGCAACACACACACACACAAACACTCACAAACACACAGACACACACACACACAGACACACACACAGACACACACTCACAAACACACACACACACACACACACACACACACACACACACACACACACACACACACACACACACACACACACACACACACACACATGAACCGATTGTGTCCGGCTTTAGAAAGCTACATGTAAACGCTGGATGAATGGCTTCTCTTGTTCAGCCCTTTCAGAATAACCCTAATGCACTCAGCTGTACAATAGTCCAGAAGGAGCGAACAATCGATCTGGATGTGCATCAACAATCAAGGTGGTCTCTTTTTCTCTGAACTTGAGTGAAATTATTGTACTCTCTGCAGCTGTAGCTCCCCCCCCCCCCCCCCAACCGCCTCCCTACCTCCGCTCCCCACTTTCTCCCCAATATTTTCTCCTTTTCTTTTTTGTCTGCTGTGAGTTTTTGTGTAATTTTAAAGTTTTCTTTTTGTATTTTTTGGGGTGTGCTATCTTTTGTTTGAATGACATTTTGTTTGTGTGAATTTTTTTTAATAACTTAGTCTCTGATTGTTTGTCTGTCTGTGTTTTGTTTATCTGTTGTCTGATCTGTCTTCTTCTGTGTCTATTTCCCCTGTCTTTCTCTCGTATTCTGTCTGTCTGTCTTTCTGTCTGTGTCTCTGTCTGTCTGTCTCTCTCTCTGTTCTCTCTCTGCCTTTGTCTGTCTGTCTGTCTGTCTGTCTCTGTCTGTCTTCTGTCTCTCTCTCTCTCTCTCTCTCTCTCTCTCTCTCTCTCTCTCTCTCTCTCTCTCTCTCTCTCTCTCTCTCTCTCTCTCTCTCTCTCTCTCTCTCTCTCTCTCTCTCTTGCGGGGAACGGCATAGCTCAGTGGTCAGAAACATTGCGCTCGCAGTCTGACGACCGAGTTCGATTCCTGCTCGAGGGATTTTTCCCTGATTAACAAAGTGCTGACTCCACTCTCCCAGATGTCCGAATGAGACTATAAACCGAGACCCAGTGTGAGGATGCGCGCAGAAACATCTTGGCGCACGTTAAATCTGTTCCGCTTTCAAGAGTAGGCCATTGCGTGCCGGTCGGAACAATGACAAAATGTACAAACTGCGTACACATTGGACTGGGTTAAAAAAAGCACACGAGTGCTTATTTCCATTATACTCGATAGTAAAAGAAAAATAAATAAATGAATAAATCTCTATGTACATGTGTGTATCGAGTCTTGGTGTCTGGGTATTCATGTGCATGGCGCGGTGCTGCGCGCGGTATGTGTGTGCGTGTGTGTTTTTTGTGTTGCATTTTGTTGTGTTGTGATGTGTTGCTGTGTGTGTGTGTCTGTGTGTGTGTGTGTGGTGTGTCTGTGTGTGTGTTGTGTGTAGTGTGGTGTGTGTGTTGTGATGTGTGTGTGTGTGTGTGTGTGTGTGTGTGTGTATTGTGATTTAACGTCTCTCCACTAAAAAACACTTTAGATAGCTGTGTGTGGTGTGTGTGTGTGTGTGTGTGTGTGTGTGTGTGTGTGTGTGTGTGTGTGTGTGTGTTGTTTATGTAACTTTACGTGATGTGAATGTATAGTATATACGCAGCCGAAATATTCACGGTGATGTACGTGCGCTTTAACATATTGTTCTCCTGATCTGTTACTTCTGCTTTTGTCGTCAATGTTATGTAATAAAGTTCATACTCAAAAATTCAATACTTTTTTTTCTCAAAGACAGAGAAATTCCGGGGGTTACAAATCATACATAAATACAGTAAATATGTAAAAATAATATCACGATCATATATTTTAGTACAAAAGTTGCTATGATGTATCACTATGTATTTGATTGATCTCTAGTTGTAAGTACGGTTGACATTGCTGTGAAGTATTCACTATATTGTGAAATATATCACTATGTATGTGAAGTATCACTATGTATGTGAAGTATCACTATGTATGTGAAGTATCACTATGTATGTGAAGTATCACTATGTATGTGAAGTATCACTATGTGTGAAGTATTCATGTATGTGAAGTATACTATTGATATATGTGTGTGAATATTACTATGTATGTGAATATTCACTATGTATGTGAAAGTATCACTATGTATGTGAAGTATCACTTGTGTGTGAAGTATCACTATGTATGTGAAGTATATTACTATGTATGTGAAATATCACATGTATGTGAATATTCACATATGTATGTGAACGTATATCACTTGTTAATGTGAAATACTATACTATGTATGTGAAGTATCGCTATGTATGTGAAGTATCACTATGTATGTGAAGTATCACTATATAACTATGTGAAGTATCACTATGCAGATCTATGTGAAGTATCACTATGTGTGTGACTGATCTCTGATTGCAGGTATTGTCATCGGCACCGGAGTGGAGACAGCTCTGTTTACAACCTTGCTGAAGGACGACTGATACTGTTTGTAAGGCACCTGGCAAGTTTCTGTAACATACCCTGGGTGGAAAATCAGGAAAAAGGTGCAGGAGGAAGAAAGGACAACGGGGAGAGAGAGAGAGAGAGAGAGAGAGAGGAGAGAGAGAGAGAGAGAGAGAGAGAGAGAGAGAGAGGAGAGAGTATATATTTATATTTATATTGATACTTACACACACACACACACACATGCGCGCGCTCATACACACGCTACAGCGCAACTTAACGGGCACGTGCTCCGTGCTACATTATAACAACACGTGCACCAGAACGCTAATTAGCATCTAAAGTGACTGTATTAAAATCAGTTGTTACATCACCAAACACACACACACACACACACACACACACACACACACACACCACACACACACACCCTACACACACACCCCCCCTACACACACACACACAACAACATACACCACACACACCACACACACACACACATCAACACACACACAATACACACACACACACACACCGCACACACACACACACACCACCCACCCACCCACACACACACAACACACACACCTTTGCATTTATTAGTCTCATTATTCCTTCCTTCTCTTCTTCCTCACTTTCTCTCCTCCATCCACCTCCCCAATGCTACCGTTAACACACGTCAACATCATAAATATGATAGCACTCTTTGTCATGCTTATTAGCCAGCGACAGACAGTACCCCCTCCCCCCTCCCCGCCATCCCTTCTCCAAAAACTGTCTCCCTCTCATGTCTGTCTGTCTGTCTGTCTGCTGTCTGTCTGTCTTGTCTGTCTTCTCTCTCTTCTCTCTCTCTCTCTCTCTCTCTCTCCTCTCTCTCTCCTCTCTCTCTTTCTCACTCTCTCTCTCATCTGATGTTATCCCTGAAAGGGCGGACTAATTGTAAAAGCAACATGTTTATCTATATCGATAAGAATCTGCTTGCGTTGCCTTGCTGCCTTGCTTGCTCTCTCTCTCTCTCTCTCTCTTCTCTCTCTCTTCTTCTCTCTCTCTCTGTCTCTCTCTCTCTCTCTCTTCTCTCTCTTCTCTCGTCTCTCTCTCTCTTCTCTCTATCTCTTCTCTCTCCCTTCTCTCTCTCCCCCCCTCTCTCTCTCTCTCTCTCTCTCCCCCCCCTCTCTCTCTCTCTCTCTCTCTCTCTCTCTCTCTCTCTCTCTCTCTTCTCTCTCTCTCTCTCTCTCTCTCTCTCTCTCTCCTCTCTCTCTCTCTCTTCATCCCTTTCCCATTAATACAACACTGTTCTATCATTGCTTGTTTTATCCTTGTCCCAGTTGTACACCATCAAAAACGATGTTCTACGGTGTACCGTACGTATCAAAAGTTGGAAACGTCAAAATTTATTTATTATTTTTTTTTTTTTTACCTTCATGATTGATCGTGTTGATTGTTCTTTTGATTCTGGTTGCTTGATTCATTTCTTCAGTCAGTTGGATTTTTTTTCGTATTACTTTGTTTTGGTTTTGTTAAGCCCTTTATACTTTTTTTTTTTATTTGGTGAGCTTGTGTTTTTTCTGAATTTGTTCGTGCTTGAGTATATGTTTGCTTGTTTATCTTTGTTTTACTTGTGAATAACAGAAAAATGGATTTTACGATATCTGTATAGTATGTCAAAAGACACTAACAAAGGTTTGGTTTTTAGTGTGATTGTCTAATTATGTTCATTCATTTTATACTTTTTTTAAATGTATGATTTAAAAATATGCTTGGCTTCGTTTGGGGTAATCTTTTTTTTTTGATTATGTGATTTTTTTAATGAATTTTTTAATGAATAGCATGAAAATTGCTTTCAGTTGTTCGTTGGTTTGTGTGTTTCGCTGTGAAGTGCTAGTCAACTACTATTGTTATCCACTACTAGTACGAGTTTTAGTGGTGTGGTGTGTGTGTGTGTGTGTGTGTTGTGTGTGTGTGTGTGTGTGTGTGTGTGTGTGTGTGTGTGTGTTGGGAGGGAGCCGGAGTAGTGTCTAGCTATGTATTATTCATCGTGTTTGATTGTATCTTTTGCTACAAGGGAAAGTAACATAATGACTACAGACGAACATGATATATATCGATTGCTATCATACAACTTCTATGATTTGTTGTTAGTACTTTTTAAGAAGACTTTTAAAAAATTAATTGATAAAAATGTGAATCATGATGCATTCTACTCCGGTATTTTCTTGTTTTGTTTCTTTTTGACAGCTATATTAAAAATATGAGAGGTTCAATACCACAGAGTAGAACATTTTGCCCCCGAAGTCGGAATGCGGCTACCTTCATGGTGGGCAAAAACAGCCGCAATACGCAAAATCTCACCATTGGTGAACCTCGGAGCTTTAGCCGAGGAACGGGGGGAAAATTCGAGAACGCATCATGTATATTTCTTTCATATATATACTATTTTAATATATTCTTTTTTTTATATAAAGCTCATAATTGATCGTTTCAGTGTTACGTCATAGAATTAGATTTTTTTTGTGTGTGAAGTTTTTGTGCTATTGCGTGTCATTTTAATTATGATTTTTTTACGTAATAGCTCCATGTTCTTGTTTTTTTTATCTTTGGTTTATGGCCCACAGCTGTGACACAGCGGTCAAGTTTGTGTAGGATTACTTCCAGGTGTCTTCTATGCTGCTTTCAGGATTGTTTTTTTTTCTCTTCTGTTTTTCTTTCATCGGGTGGGGGTAGGTATATCCTTAACAGCCCCGCGATAAACAATTATATTGATTGATGCACATCTTCTTGGATTTCAAACATCCTCTTTTGTCGACTTGTGTAAAAGAAAAATGTTGTGTTTTTCAGGAACAGACATGATTGTTTTGTTTGGGGATTGGCTAGAGGTGTTTTATTGTCAGTTATGTGAACATATGTTGTCGGCAAACATGTTGACACTGCTATACGTGTCGGATTCCTTCCTTTGCCCTTCACGCATAAAGACACTCTGACACGCGCGTGCGCGCACACACACTCATACACACACACACACACACTCACATACACACACACACATATATATTTCTAATAATATTATATATATACATATATATATATATCTATATCTCTCTCACTTCTCTCTTTATATATTATATTATATGTATATGGCTCACACATACAGACATGCACACGCACACACTCACACACACACGCGCCACCACACACACACACACACACACACACACACACACACACACAGACAACCACACACACACTCACACACTCACACACACACACACACACACACACACACACACACACACACACACACACACACACACACTAGTTTAACATACCGATAGGCATGATGTACATGTATACGCGTGTGTTATATGAAAACAGACAAATTTCATACAGACACTATGGGTTCCCTTGTGGTGGGTATTCATGGAGAGACAATACTAATATGTGTGTGTGTGTGTGTGTGTGTGTGTGTGTGTGTGTGTGTGTGTGTGTGTGTGAGCGCGCGCGCGTGTGTTGTGTGTATTGTATGTGTGTGTGAGTGTGTGTAAGTGTGTGTGTGTGTGTGTGTGTGTGTGTGTGTGTGTGTGTGTGTGTGTGTGTGTGTGTGTGTGTGTGGATCATTGACATATGCATACATGCGCGATTTACATGCATCCAGACGGATTTCATACATACAGTATGAGTCACTCTAAAGTTGGCGTTAATTTAGACAACGACAGGTGAACAAACGAACTTCACAACAACTGTGACCATGTGTGTGTGTGTATGTGTTTGCGCGCGCGCGCGTTTGTGTATTTGTGAGTGCGTGCGTGCGTTTTTTTATATTTTTTTTTCTTTTTATTCCTTAATTTCAATGATGATGAAGTAAGTACTCATGTACTTTTTTTTACATCCCAAACCCGTGTGTATGCAGTTTTGTAAATTTTGTCATCCATTTCCACCAGCACACAATAGCCTAATCTTCCGAACAGCGAAACAGGTTTTAACGTGTGCGCAAGATGTTCTGCGTGTGTGGACGTTCATGTATATGTATATATATGTGGATAATATATATATATATATATATATATATAGAGAGAGAGAGAGAGATGAGAAGAGAGAGAGAAATGAAGAGATGAAGATAGTATACTTATATATATATATATTATGTGTGTGTGTGTGTGTGTGTTGTGTGAATCTATACATGTAAAAGCCAGTCTAGGTCTTGTTCTTGCAATGAATTTGATGTATAAGGTAGCATTTTATTTTAAGAAAAAATGTATATGATTCATTTGAAGTAAAATGTGTTTATACATACATACATACATACATACATACATACATACATACATACATACATACATACATACATACATACATACATACATACATACATACATATACATACATACATACATATATATATATATATATATATTATATATATATATATATATATATATATATTATATATATATATTATATATATGACTGCACTGCACAGTTTGGAATTTCATTTCATTTTCTTTCATATAATTTTATGTACACGATTTTCTTTTGAGTAAAGAAGCATTTAAAAAAATCAAAACTAGTAATCTGTTGCCTTTGGGAGTTGAATTGTTTTATCTGACCACATTATTAACGGTATGTAGTGGCGACCACTGATCACTCTTTTCAGTTCTTATCTGTTTGTTGTATGGGCGGATACAGGTAACATCACGATAACTTTATGGAAGTGTGTGTGTGTGTGTGTGTACGTTGGTGCATTGTGTGTGTGTGGGGGGGATGAGGGGTGTATGTACGCACGCGCGGCGCTTGTATGTGTGTGTCGTAGTAGTGGTGGTGTAGTAGTGTGTTTGGTGGTGCGTGCGTCGTGGTGTGTGTGTGTGTGTGTGTGTGTGTGTGTGTGTGTGTGTGTGACTTGCTCATAGCAGACAGAACAGTGTAATTCAGCTCTTTGAATCCCGGGGAGAGGGAAAGACAGGAGACAGACTGTGCATACATAGCCGCTGTGGTGCCATGTGTTTACATGGTGTGTCTGTGTTGGAGCCAATGTTTACGTTCGTGGTGTGTGTGTGTGTGTGTGTGTGTGTGTGTGTGTGTGTGTGTGTGTGTGTGTGTGTGTGTGTGTGTGTGTGTGTGTGTGTGTGTGTGTGTGTGTGTTTTGTGTGTGTAGTGTGTGTATGTGTGTGTATGTGTGTGTGTGTTGTGTGTGTGTGTTCGTGTATGTGTATGTGTAGGGTGTGTGTGTGTGTGTTTGTGTGTGAAAATAACCAGCTTGTTAATATTCTGCAATATTTAAAAACGAAATTTGCAAGTGTACGTGTTTGTGTGTGTGTGTGCGTGCGCGCACGTGCGTGTGTGTGTGTGTGTTTGTGAGTGTGTTTGTGCGCGTGTGTGTCCTATTTATTGATAAGTTAACAATACTGAAAAATGAAATTAGCAAAATCTTGTTCAGTAGATTTACGTTGGTGTGTATTTGTTCTTCAAATAAAGTGCAGTGTGGACAAAGTTTGCATGAGTTCTGTTTTTGACTTGTGTTTATGCATGCGCATGTTTCATTATTTTATGTCACAGTCAATCATTCAGTCAATTAATTAATAAATCGTATTGTTGACCACTGAGGCAGTATCGATGTTGTCACATTGTTAACATTATTTGTATTATGATTATTGGGTTCTGAAGTATCAACTTGTGCTAACTACTTTTCAAACTGTTTCAGAATGTCCTGATTTAGAATAGCTTTAATAAGTCTCAATACATCATGATTTACTTTTGAATACAGTAAACTTGTTTGTCAGTAGCAGCATTACAAGCATAACTCCACGACAAGATAGGAAAAATCAGATAAAACACAATAACGTACATAATTGTTCTGTTTGCATGCACATCGGCAGACATTAAGCCTGTAAGTGGGGACGGGATAGCTCAGTGGTCAGAGCACTCGCTTTCCCTAAGCTAAGCTAAGCAGCATTGAGCGTGGTTACCAGTGGATGGGTGACCGTTTGCGCGCCTTGGCTTCAGTACAGTCCCCCAGTTCCCTCAGCTGTAAATGAGTACCTGCCCTCTTAAGGGTCAGGGAAGGTAAAGCAGCGAGGGAGAGGAGATGGGCGTCGCCCTCAATATACTGGCCCTAGAGAAGCTGAGGTCTCTGATGCCTCGTATCCCTATGACCACATAGGTTATGGGATACCTTTACTTTATCTTTTCAAGACTATAACTTCTCATCTAGGATGACAATTTTTAGTCTAGTATTTTCTTAAATGTAGTGTGTGTGTGTGTGTGTGTGTGTTGTCGTGTGTGTGTGTGTGTGTGTGTGTGTGTGGTGTGTGTGTGTGTGTGGATTGAAATTGCGCACGTGCATATGTTGGACGTGAGGGAGAACGAAAGACATACATTACACACAGGAGTGTCGGGTGTTCACATGCAAATAGCATGAGAGAATACCAGACAGACCTGACCCCGATGTACAGTGGTCTTTGGGCACACACCAGCTTTCTTTTGTCCACTTTTCTTCCTGTTTTCCTTTATTACTCTTGCATCCATACGGCAAGTACTAAGGCATCCAGAAAAGTAAAAAGTTTATTAAAAAAACAACACTATTTATGAAGACTAGCTCCTGACGAAAACAAAACAACAAAAAACTTATGTGATTTTGCACAAAATAAATGTATATTTGAATTTTTTCACAAGCACTGTATTATATATATATATATATATATATATATATATATATATATATATATATATATATATATATATATATATATATATATCAGCTTGAAAAACAGGAATGTTTCAGACGCGGCTGACAGCGGTCAATCGACAGCTTTTGCTGAAATTGGGAGAATCTAACAAAAGAATTGTGCATGCGAAAGAACATAGGCACTCACCAGACAGATACGTTCGGAACAGAACACGTATTATACACGGAAAGCAGGTGAACTGAAATAGGTACTCACCAGAAAGATACGTTCGGAACAGAACACGTATTATACACGGAAAGCAAGTGAACTGAACATAGGCACTCACCAAACAGATACGTTCGGAACAGAACACGTATTATTCAAAGAAAGCAGGTGAACTCAAAGAATGATTCTAATTGTCCCTAATCTCCTAAATCCGCATCCGCAAAGTCCTCAGCGACATCGAGCAAACAAGGAACAGAATTAGACTTCAACCAGTATCCTTTGAATCAGTCAGATCAACAGTTGGAACAGGAGTAAGACTTCAACCAGTATCCTTTGAATCAGTCAGATCAACAGTTGGAACAGGAGTAAGACTTCACTATATTCTTTGATCAGTTGGGTGACAGTTGTAACAGGAATCATGCTTCAACCAGTATCTTTTGAATCAATCAGATAACAGTTGTAACAGGAATCGAACTTTAACAAATATCTTTAAAATCAATCAGGTGACAGTCGGAGAAAGCACAGATTCACAATTATTGCCCTTGTCTTAGGAGGCGGATAAACGTTCAAATGCATCGAAAATGAAGATGACAATCTGAAACAGTGACATTGTTCTGCTTTACCTGCTGATCGGCCAGCTTTGCTGCAGACAAGGACTTCCAGATTCACACACACTGCAGAAGATTTTACATCAGTAATATCCTTTTTCGTGTTCAAGACCCTACTCCATGGATGTTCATATTCTCAAGGATATCAGCGTAAATTTTGCACACGCTGTAATAGTACTGGAACCGATTGGAAACTAAGACTTGTGCTTGAATGGAGAAAAACAACTCACGATGATTTTTGCCTCCCTGTAGGTACGCTCTCAAGCAAGCTATCCAAAGTGTGCTGGGGACAGGGCTGCTAGTTCCTCGATTTGGAAGCAGTTTTTACTGTTTCAAATGAAGTTAAACAATCATTAACAGCGTGGCTTTGTGAGGCCTCCTTAGAACACCTGAAGTGTGAGACACCTGCCTCATCATTTAGACAGTAAGCAATCTACCTCTGCTTCTGATACAGTTTAATTTAATTACCACCCATAATCCATTTTCTGCAAAACCTTTCATGACTTTCAAAGTTGCTGAAAAACATCAGAAACACGTACATGAATCCTGCTGGTGGTATTAAAAGAATTAGAACCACGATACCTTTGCTTGATCTAATTGCAGTATGAAATGCAATTAATACCAAAAGGTTTACTAGAACTTTCCACCGCCTTCGCGAATTTCTGAATGACACCAGTAACCCTGTTACGTAAATTAACTCTCATCATTTCATTGAAACGCCGCATATCTCTGCGAACATCTTCCTACCTCTGCCTCTTGTAAGTAAGACCGGACTTAGATGCCGCATTCAACACAGATAACGCCAACAAAATTCACATGGAACTATCTAGACTTCTTCTCTGAATGCCTGAAGTGTAGTCATTCCCGAAGCTTCTATCTTCTTGAACCCAGACAATTCAGAAGATCTAATACATGGAACATCTCTGGCCCTCGTGAATT
>CM060336.1:50366129-50373629 GCA_030674155.1 Stramonita haemastoma
GACTTCAACAGCTTATGGCATGGAGATCAGTGCGCAGAAGACCAAGCTGATGACCAACAACATCAACGGCATCAACACCAACATCAGGGTCGGTGGTCAGAATTTGGAAACCGTACAAAAACTTCAAGTATCTGGGAGCAATTGTAACAGACAAGGGATCCAAGCCTGAAATATTCGCAAGGATTGCACAGACAGTTACACCACTGACAAAATTGAAGACCATTTGGAAGAACAGGAACATCTCGCTCAGCTCAAAGATCAGGCTGATGCGCACTCTGGTCATCTCAATATTCCTGTATGCTTGAGAGTCATGGACCCTCACAGCGGATCTGGAGAGGAAATACAGGCCACAGAGTGAGATGCTTTCGCAGACTCCTTGGCACTCTTACAAAGACCACATTATAACGAGGAAGTGAGAATCAGAATCGGTCAAGCCATCGGGCCCTTTGAAGATCTCCTGACCGTCAAAAAACGCAAACTGAAGTGGTATGGGCACGTCGCAAGATCAATAGGGCTTGCCAAGACGATTCTGCAGGGAACTGTGCAAGGCAGGAGAAGGAGAGGCAGGCAGAGAAAGAGATGGGAGGACAACATCCGAGAGTGGACGGGCCTCAGGCTGAGTGACACCCTGAGAAAGGTCGAAGACAGCGGGAAATGGAGAGAGCTGGTTGCGAGGTCTTCCGTGGCGCTCCTACGGTCTAAATAGACTACGGGATAGAAGAAGAAGAAGAAGAAGAAGAAGAAAAAGAAGAAGAAGAAGAAAGAAGAAGAAGACACGTGCACGTAAATTTCACTTACACTTGTCTTGGCTTGTCTACGTTAAAACTTGTTCCAATATTCGAAAGAGTAGGCCATTGTGTGCCAGTGGGAATAAATGACAAAATTCATAAAACCGCACGGGGACAGAATGTAAAAAAAAATGTAATAAAGGCTTATCTTTGGAACAAAAGAATGAAATAGACTAGAATAAAAATTATGTCAGGATGTTATTTCGTGTAGTCATTGCTTTTAAGTTAAATTTAAAAAAAAGAAAAAAAGAAATGAAGACAGAATAGGGGTGACGTCAGCAATACGACATTCTTACGAAAGAAAAACAACAACAACACATATCATATCCAAGCTTATCCGCAGTCGTTAAGCTAGCTTGAGTTTGTTGAATCACGGCCACATCTAAAGGGATTCTTCGCTAACGATTATTCTGTGAAGAAAAGGAAGGGACCGAGGTTTATGAGAGGGCTGAAAACACTGATTATAGGGATAAAAACAGGAAACGAGCACACAGCAGAATTATGCTCAGATGGGATCTTTTATCCAGTCTTTTCTCCGGGCGTTTCCTTTTCCTAGTTTCCCTCTTTTCCATAATGCAGTACAAACGAAAAAAAACAAAAATTTAATAATTGATTTTAATCCTCTTATTTGTTTGATAAGAAGATGCTTCAAATCTTTTGAGAGCAAGGATAAATAAAACTGGTTGTTTGTTCACGTTTCCGGGATCTACGGCAAAAGTTTAGGAGGAAATACGTCATCAGCAAGGATGAAAGTACAAAGAGTTATTGTTATTGTTTTCCTCCACTACTTTTTTCCTCAATAAAGAATTAATGTAAGTTGTTGTTTTTTTCAAAAACAAAAGTTCAAAGTCATACAGGTCAACCTACAATGGATTAGTAAATACGGAAAATTGTTAGTTTGAATCGAAGCATTATTGTTGAAAGTCTTCTTTGATTTCGTTACGTTTTTGTCTTTTCTGTGTTTCATCTTTCATTCGTTTGATTCAGTTGTTTTGTCAGAGTGTCCTCAGTATTAGCTGGTCTTTGAAATCAACTGAAACAATGTAAACCTAAAAGTGTGTGTGACAGTGTGTATAGTGATAGACAAAGATGACCAGCTGCATTGTAAAGATACACACACTCAAGCGCTTGTAAGCACGCACCATGCACGTGTACATGCACGCACAAACGCACGCATACACACATATGCATACACGCACGTACAAAACACACAACACACAGACACACACATACACACACAAACTTACACAGATACACACAAACACACGCGCACACAGATACACACACAAACACACACACAGACACACACACAGACAACACACGCACACACACATACACACACACGCACGCAACACACACACACACCACGCACGCACGCACGCACGCACGCACCACCACACACCACGCACACACACACACACACACACACACACACACACACACACACACACACACACACACAAAGATAGGGGGATTTAGGTTCGTGTACAAATAGAATAATTTATGAATAATTTATGGCTCTGCCGTCGATTATGTATCAGCAAGTAGGAGTGTTTGCACTGTCTGATTGTCTTTGAGTGTGTGTGTGTGTGTGTGTTGGTGTGTGTGTGTGTTGTGTGTGTGTTGTGTCTGTGTTGTGTGTGCATGTGTAGATGTGTGTGGTGCGATGCGCGCACATTGTGTGTTGTGTGTGAGTGTGGTAGGGGTGTTCATGCTTGTGTGTGTGTGTTAGTGTGTGTGTTTGTGTGTGTGCTGATGTGTGTGTGTCGTGTATGTGTTGTGTGTATGTGTTATGTGGGGGCTGCGTGTGGTATGTGTGTGTATGTGTTGTGTGGTGTGCGTGTGTGTGTATGTGTGTGTGTTGTGATGTGTCCTCCCGGGGGCGAATAGTGTCTTGTCAATTTGGTTTTATACTGTAAGTGCTTGGGGTGTTTGGCTATTAGTTTTCTCTGGTACAGTTTATTGGGTGAGAGGTCTAATGGCATTGTCACGGATGAGCGAAGAATGGTGGTGACAATAATAATTATCGATTTGATACAAACACAACACACAAAACACACACGCCGCCGCGCCCACACAGATACTCACTACTCGATGCACGCACACACACTCTCTCCCTCACCACACCCTCCCTCACTCATCCCACACATCTCTCCTCACCCCACACACACACACAATACACACCATACACACTCAAGAACAGAAACACACACACAGTCACTTCCCCACGCACAAATACACACAGAGATTCCCCGCCCATCTAATTACACAAAATAGTACACGCTACTTTCGTGCACACGCACACGCGCGCCGCACACACCACACACACACGCGCATGCACCACACCACCACACACACACGCTCGCACACACACACATAACACACACAACACACACACACAAGTGCACGCACGCACACACACACACACACAACACACACACACACAACACACACAACACACAACGCACACACACACACACACACACACACACACACACACACACACACACACACACACACACACACACACACACACCTATATATAAGCAAGGCATGGTAATCACTGAATGATTTAACCATAGGTGAAGGCAGGAGAATCTGGTTCCCCTGTGTATCGATTCTTCCCTTGCCCCGCTGTCCCTCCTCTTCTGTCCATTGCATTTTTTTATCATCTGGACTTCATTCCCAACTGCAATTGTTTTGTTGTTGTTGTTTTTTGTTGTTTTTTCTTTCTTCTTCTCTTCTTCTTTCTTCTTCTTCTTCTTCTTCTTCTTCTTCTTCTTCTTCTTCTTCTTTGCAATTCTTCTTCTTCTTTGCATTCTTCTTCTTTCTTCTTCGCAATTCTTTTTTTGTTCTTTCTTTCTTGTTCTTTCTTTTTTTTCATTCTTCTTCTTTCTTCTTGTTCTTCCTTCTTCTTGTTCTTCTTCAGATTTCTTCTTCTTGTTTCTTCGCAATTCTATCTTCGCAATTCTTCTTCTCTTCGCAATTCTTTTCTTCATTCTTGCAATTTTCTTTCTTTCTCTCTTTCTCTTCTTTTAAGCAAGATCCAGCGAAAGATTTTGGGGGGGATGGGAGGATGAGTCTTTTTCTTCTTTTTTGCCGTTGATGACGATTGCATTCCAACTAAGATCAAAACTTGAACTCACCTTTTTTGCATACATAACACAGCCATAAATTAAAGGCATTTTCCATGTGGGAAATGCCGCAGGCCCGTGAGATTAATGATCATCCCAACCTTCTGGAAATTCTGTGCTAAAAATTCCCTCTTTTTATCGCTCTCTTTGATTCTACATTGTTCCCTTTCTTCATCCACCTCCTTCTTGTCTATTTTCTGCATTCTTAGTCATTCTCCCGCTTTGTTGTTTTACCCCTTGAAGTCTGAAAAGGTAACAATTCTCTCCCGTGCCGAAGACAGATGCGCTGGGTCTGACTTGTTTTATTATATTTTTTATCTATCTATTATATCGAGGATAATGGAATAAGTATTCATATGCTTTTTTTCATCCAGTCCCCGTGTGTATGCAGTTGTGTAAATGTTGTCATCTGTTCCCACCGGCACACGATGGCCAACTCTTACGAAAAGCGGAACAGGATTTAACGTGTGCGCAAGATGTTCTGCGTGCGTTCGCACACGGGGCCTCGGTTTATAGTCTCATCCTGAAGGACTTTGGGGGAGAGCGGAGTCAGCACTGATGTTAACTCCAGGAGAAAAATCTCCTCGACCGGAATCGTCAGGCGCTTAGCGGCAGTGCAAAGCAATTTCGCTCTTATGACAGACATTTGCTCTCTGAACACTCGACGATGAAGGAGAAGAAAAAGGAATGAAACTGAACATTATGTGCCCTGTAAAGTATTGTCCTCGGGGGACAACTTTTCTGTCTAGCGTCACAAAAAGAAACAGAGCACACCGGCCACTCACTCTACGCTTCTTTTTCTTCTGCCCAAGTAGTGTGTGTGTGTGTGTGTGTGTGTGTGTGTGTGTGTGTGGTGTGTGTGTGTGTTGTGTGTGTGTGTGTGTGTTGTAGTGTGTGTGTGTGTTGTGTGTGTGTGTGTGTGTTGTGTGTGTGTGTGTGTGTGTGTGTGTGGTGTGTTGTGTTGTTGTGTGTGTGTGTGTTTAGTGTGTGTGTCGTGTGTGTTGTGTGTGTATGTGTTGTGTGTAGTATGTATCTGTATGTGTCTGTCCTAGCCTGTCTGTCTGCCTGGGTATATATCTGTCAGTCTGATCGTCTGTCTGTCCTCTGGCTGCCTGTCAGTGTCTGTCTGTCAGTCTGCCTGTCTGTCTGTCATTCTGTCTGTCAGTCTGTCTCATGTCTTGTCAGTCTGATCGTTTTTTTTTATCTGTCTGTCTGTCTGTCTGTCAGTCTGATCGTCTGACTCCCCCCCCCCCTTCTTCCCTTCTTACTCTCAGCTCCCTGTCTCCCAGTTACCCGCTTCGCTGTCTCTTGCGAAAGGTCAAGAAGTTGCTGTGCGAAAATTAATGGTGTTTTTTGTGTGTTCTCTCTCTCTCTCTCTCTCTCTCCTCTCTCTCTCTCTCTCTCTCTCTCTCTCTCTCTCTCTCTCTCTCTCTCCTCTCTCTCTCTCTCTCTCTCTCTCTCTCTCTCTGTCTTCTGTCTGTCTGTCTTCTGTCTGTCTGTGTCTGTTTGTCTGTCTGTCTGTGCTGTTGTGTCTGTCTGTGTGTGCTGTCTGTTGTTGTGTGTGTGTCTGTTGTGTGTCTGTCTGTTTCACAGCTCAGATCAGATATAGCCATCATCAACTGTTCCAGCAAATGTGTGTGTGTGTGTGTGTGGTGGTGGTGTGTGTGTGTGTGTGTGTGTGTGTGTGTGTGTGTGTGTGTGGAGGTGGGTGATGTGACGAGAGAGACAGAGAAGGAGAGAAAGAAAGAAATAGAAAGGAGTTGTGTGTTGTTCTGTTTGTGTTTGTGTGAATGCATGCATGTAAATGTGTGTATGTGCATACGTGCGTGCTTGAGGGTACGCTCACGCACTGATACGCACTCTAGCACAGGATTCTAGATCGAATTACTTTCATCCTCGTGAGGTATGAGGAAATAAACCGGTGATCAAACCCAGCGGCAGTTTGCCCATAAAAAGTTGTATATGAACACCATTAAAAACTATGTTCATGCCCCTGTGGTGTTGCCGGGGGCTCTTTCAGTTTAAACAGCGTCCCTACCTCCTGGAAATTCTGTCCTATAAATTTCCTCTTTTTTTTCAACCAGTTTCTGTCTTTTTCGTTACCTTCTCTATCATCTCTCTTGCTTGTTTTTCTGCCTTCCCTGTTCACATCTCTGCCGTTTTCTTTTTTCGAAGGAAATTGTAAAAAAATATTTTTATTTTCATACACTGTATGACCCTTTGCTTGTTCTGTTTTTGTTCTGGCGATCAAGTGGTGATACAGTAAACGCTGGGATGGGCAGGCACAAGATATCCATTCCGCAGTGTTAGATGTCCGATATGACATTTGTCTTGTTTTCTGTGTGTGTGCATGAAGTGTTCATCGTCCTTTTTATGCCTTTTTTTGTAACCTGGGGATGACAAATGATCTGGAATGGTTGGTGTGCTCTGTATGGCCTTGTTTTATAGACCTTAAGGAATCAAGTGAATGATGGAACTTTTTCAAGGATTTTCCCCCCTCAGCTTAACTGTGTTAGATACAAGATGGGATTATTGGGTGTTGATTTTTCAAATTGAGTTCCAACCCACTCCAATCACATTGCTTATAGGCTGTTTGTTTGTCCGTCGTATTCGACGATGACCTCCAAAACAGCAGAGGAGGCAGCAGCTGTTTCGGAAACTGGGCAGAAATTTGATTATAGTGGAGATCCCTTGCCCACAGTACACCCCCACTCTCTCGGCCAAGAGGGCATAAGGACAGTCAGCGTTGGAGATGTTCTCCAAAGGCCAACTAGCCCCCTGGGTTGCAGCGCATTAAGGGCTGTGCAAGTCAAGCCTCCTAGTCAGAGTCATAGTCGATCACTTAAGACTAAGCTGTAGAGTGGCATTCCATGAGTGGGAAAGCCATTGATCATACAGCCTCTCACTTTGCTGTTGCCCCCAGCGTCGATGGTTTAATCAAGAACTGTGATAAAGCACTGATCATACAGCCTCTCACTTGCTGTGCCCCAGCGTCAAGGGTTTAATAAGAACTGGATAAACCACTGATCATACAGCCTCTCACTTTGCTGTTGCCCTCAGCGTCAATGGTTTTAATCAAGAACTGGATAAAACCACTGATCATACAGCCTCTCACTTTGCTGTTGCCCCCAGCGTCAATGGTTTAATCAAGAACTGGGATAAAAACCATTGATCATACAGCCTCTCACTTTGCTGTTGCCCCCAGCGTCAATGGTTGATCAAGAACTGGGATAAAGCCACTGATCATACAGCCTCTCACTTTGCTGTTGCCCCCAGCGTCAATGGTCTGATCAAGAACTGGGATAAAGCCACTGATCATACAGCCTCTCACTTTGCTGTTGCCCCCAGCATCAATGGTTTGTTCAAGAACTGTGATAAAGCCACTGATCATACAGCCTCTCACTTTGCTGTTGCCCCCAGCATCAATGGTTTGTTCAAGAACTGTGATAATACCCAGGAGCTGAAAGCTGATCCCGCTAGTGCCAACCGCAGCGGCCATATCCGGGCTGTCGCCTTCCTTGTCAGTTGAATGTTATTGGTGTTGTTTGAATTGATATGTGACAGCCCTGATATGGCCT
>CM060336.1:50381129-50383629 GCA_030674155.1 Stramonita haemastoma
TCTGTCTCTCTTTATCTATCTCTACTGTCTGTCTCTTGTCTGTCTGTCTTCTCTCTCTCTAACTTCTCTGTCTGTCTGTCTCTCTGTCTCTGTCTTTGCCTCTGTCTCTGTCTTTGCTTCTGTCTCTGTCTGTCTGTCTCTGTCTCTCTCTCTCGTTGTTTATTTCATCTTGTTCTCTTGTTTGCTCTTTACTATTAACACTTTTCTATCTTCATAATCAAAATCTTTTTATTGTGACTTCTGATTTTTGTCTTCTGATCGATGCATTTTTATTACCTTATCATATTAGTGTCCTTATTCTTGTGTGTTGTTTGGTACTGCGTTAATTTTATTGTTAGTATCTTTCATCTTGATGTATCCCTGAAAAGGCGGACTGGATGTAAAAGCACACGAGTGCTTATCTATTATCCTCGAATAAATACTTTGCCTTGCCTTGCCTTGCCTTGCCTTGCCTTGTCCTCTCTCTCAATATTTCAAAGGTCACCCAAGGACGGTCACTGCGTCATGGAGAAAACCACTGTGGCGACATTTTAAAATATGTATACACCAGTGGCTGAGTTCTGGAACATAACAATGTTTAAGACCGTAGCCTATATTGCATTGTATTGAATTGTATTGAAGTGTACTCATTGTATTGTTTTGTATTGTAATGAAGTAATCATATATTGAATTGAATTGTATTGCGTTTCATTTTCAGTCACGGCAGATTAATTTTCTCTGGGTGAAATCTGGGCTGCTGTCTCCGGAGAAAAGTATTGCACTGCGTTGCATTGCATTGCACCGTATTGCTTTGCATTGTATTGTATTGCACGAAGTATGGTGTATTGTATACCACTCTTAGTCACGGCAAACCTCTCTTTGTAAAATATGGGATGCTCTCCCTGGAGAAAATGTGTCGCCACAAGAGCCACATTTTATAAGCGCTTTGATTTGTTGTTGTTTTCTTTTGCAAGATATAGTGCTATATAAATTCCATGTATCATTATCATTATCATTATCATTATTATCATTATTATTATTATTATTATTATTATTATTATTATTATTATTATTATTATTATATTATCGTCATTATTATCATTATTATCCTGTCTGCACACATGTTTGTTAGCGTAAGAGAGTAGCTCTTATCTACACGATATGTTTTCAGATAACTCTTGTTGATATGGGTTCTTTTACATGTGCTTGATGCATGTTGCACAGATAATCTCAGTTTATCGTCTCATCCGAAAGACTAGCGCCAAAACCAGCAATCAAGGTCTAGTGGATGGGAGGGGAAATATTCGGGAGTAAACGGGGATCGAACTCGCGACTCCTCTTTTTCAGAACTGGTGTGAAACGTCCAGACCACCAACACTCATACCAGAAAAAATATATGTATAAATAGTTAAGTTGTCTCAGAAAGTGAATGGTGTCTGATGGAACATTACACAGCATGGCTACACACTTTTTTCCTTCCTTTTCCAAGCTCTGAGGTTCACCAATGGTGACATTAATTTCGGGTATGCCACCGTCTTTAAGGTGGCCGCATTCCGACTTCACGGATGGTGTCAAAACTCGATACCAGTGTGCATGTACTTAAAAAAGAGTGTCATCTGTTCTTACGGGCATGAAATGGCCTGCTCTTTGGAAAGGCGGAACGTGTTTTATTCAACAATTCAACACCTTTATTGTCCTCTGTTAAAGGAAATTTGTTTTGCAGTGATTAAAAGCATATCTAAACAGCTAGTAAGAAATAATGTGTAGTAAGATGTTCTGTGTGCAAACACGAAGTCGGTTTCTGGTCTCATCTGAAGGACTTTCAGGGGAGTGGATGGAGTCTGTATTTAAGTTAACTCCAGAGGAAAAATCCCCTCAAGCGAGTTCTTTGGCGGTGGCACAAACCCAGACCGTCAGATCACGAGCTCAACACTCTAACCACTAGGCTATCCCGCCCCCAGGATGATCAGATTTGAACGAAATTGAAATATACAGACAATTGCGCTTGTCCTTTTTAGTTCATTCTTTAATCGCTGGATTGCGTTACATAGATATTTGCTTATTTTTGCTTTTTAATTTAGTAAACAGAAAAGACTTTACATAATTATAAATATAAACACTCGTTATTGAATACACGGGGTTTTCGTTTGATTGTTTTGGCGTATTTCTTTACCTGTACAGGCTTGTATTTATGAACCTATTCATGTTTATAAAGCGTATATAAGTAAATAAAATGGCAGACTCATGAACCATTTCCTCTTTAACAATCAACTTAGGGGCAGTCAAGTTAGTTTATCAGTTAACTACTTAATTAGTTTGTTTATTAGCTTGCTAGCTTGTGTGTGTGTGTGTGTGTGTGTGTGTGTGTGTGTGTGTGTGTGTGTGTGTGTGTGTGGTGTGTGTGTGTGTGGTGTGTGTGTGTGTGTGTGTGTGGTGTGTGTGAAAGAGACAGACAGACAGACAATGACAATGACAACAATTAATGATTTTATTGTTCAGACTCGGAGTGTCCATAAACGAG
>CM060336.1:50391129-50396129 GCA_030674155.1 Stramonita haemastoma
ATGATATAGTGCACTGCATTGTTCACATGAGTGCTTAATCATTATCGTAGAACTAAAAGAATTTGATTTGACTTGATTTAACTGAGTGTGTGTGTTTATTTTATTTATTTATTCATTCGTTTATTCTTTTGTATTGAATTGAGAATAATGGAATAAACGCACACACACACACACACACACGTGTGTGTGTGTAATGTGTGCGTGCGTGCGTGCGTGTGTGTGTGATACACACACATAAATTATATGTATAAGTGTGTGTGTATATATATATATAATACATATATATATGTAATATATGTATATATATACACATAATAAATATATATATATATATATATATATATATATAATATATATCTGTGTGTGTGTGCGCGTCACCTAGTATAGATATTGCTGTGTTTTAACGATTGAAATGTTTAAAACGAGACAGTTGGGTAGAGTTGATAGCAGATTAAGAAAAAGTTTTTTCTACATAAAACTTTAACTTGAAAATAGCTGAGATGTTTCCTCTGAGTCTGTATCCCTCAAACTACTAAAGGATAATGACAGAAGCTATAGCTGAGTGGTTAAGAGTGACTTCAGTTCCACGGGTGAAGCGTTCGAATCTCGTTAGTGGCAACTGGTAAATCATTATCAAGGAGAATGACTTTTTTATCATCCCCCGGATCAACGTAAAGTGCAGACCTGCTAGTGCCTTAATTCCTTCCATATATATGATATACGCATACAGAAAATCAAATATGCGCGCTGAAGATCCCGTAATTCATGTCAACGCTCGGCTGGGCACGGAAAATACGAACACACCCAGCATGCACCCAATACCCGGATAAAGGATGAGCTCCGCCCAGTTCAAATTTCTCAGAAACGAAATTGCCCTCAGAACTCTGCACAGTGCCCTGACGATTGTTCATGTGTGTGAGGGCAGAGGATATAGCAGCTGGACATCTTTGTGAACAGGCCATCTGTACTGCAGTGAAACAGAACAGTTGAAGTGATCTTCAAACACAGGCAGACAGACAGACATACAGACAGACAGAAGAGCACACACACACACACACACACACACACACACACACACACACACACACACACACACACACACACACACACACACACACACACACACACACCACACACACACACACACATCCATCCATCCATCCATCCATCCATCCATCTATCTATCTATCTATCTATCTATCTATCTATCTATCTATCTATCTATCTATCTATCTATCTATCTATCTATTTATCTATCTATCTATCCATCCATCCATCCATCTATATATCCATCCATCCATCTATCTATCTATCCATCCATCTATCGATCTATCCATCCATCGATCCATCTATCTATCTATCTATCTATCTATCTATCTATCTATCTATCTATCTATCTATCTATCTATCTATCTATCTATCTATCTATCTATCTATCTATCTATCTATCTGTCTATCTATCTATCTATCTATCTGTCTGTCTGTCTGTCTGTCTGTCTGTCTGTCTGTCTGTCTATCTATTATCTATATCTATCTGTGTGTATGTACATGATATATATATATATATATGTGTGGTGTGTGTGTGTTTATGTACATATATATATATATATAATATATATATATATATATATATATATGTGTGTGTGTGTGTGTGTGTGTGTGTGTGTGTAGTGGTGTGTGTGTATGTACGTATTCAGGACCCATGGTTTCTCTTTTTACAGGCTGATGCCCTTGTTTGTGAAGGATGCTACACCAAAGAAGCTACTGATGACGTGATGTGACTGTAACTGTTGTGATGTGACTGTAACTGTTGTCATGTGACTGTAGACGTTGTGATGTGACTGGGGACGTTGTGATGTGACTGTAGACGTTGTGATGTGACTGTAGACGTTGTGATGTGACTGTAGACGTTGTAATGTGACTGTAGACGTTGTGATGTGACTAAGACTGTTGTCGTGTGACTGTAGACGTTGTGATGGACTGTAGACGGTTGTGATGTGACTGCAGACGTTGTGGTGTGACTGCAGACGTTGTGACTGTATATGTTGTGATGTGACTGTAAACGTTGTGATGTGACTGTAAACGTTGTGATGTGACTGTAAACGTTGTGATGTGACTGTAAACGTTGTGATGTGACTGTGAACGTTGTGATGTGACTGTATATGTTGTGATGTGACTGTAAACGTTGTGATGTGACTGTAGACGTTGTGATGTGACTGTGAGCGTTGTGATGTGACTGTAAACGTTGTGGTGTGGCTGCACATGTTGTGATGTGACTGTAAACGTTGTGATATGACTGTAAACGTTGTGATGTGACTGTGCATACTGTGATGTGACTGCAGGCGTTGTGATGTGACTGTGGAGGTTGTGATGTGACTGCGGACGTTGTGATGTGACTGCGGACGTTGTGATGTGACTGTGGACGTTGTGAAGTAGACGTTATGGTGTGACTGTAGACGTTGTGGTGTGACTGTAGACGTTGTGGTGTTACTGTAGACGTTATGATGTGACTATAGACATAGTGATACACGCACACATATACATATGTATACACACGCATATATATTTATACACACACACATATATATATTACATGTGTGTGTGTTTGTTTTGACGTTGTGATGTGACTGTAGCTGTTGTGATGTGACTGTAGACGTTGTGACGTGATTGCCGACACTGATGGGACTGATTGGATCACAAAGAGGACTCCATCAATGTCTTCGCGCCTTCCTGACAAAAACTGGATCACTGGGAGACAGCGGCAAAAAATCGAAGCTGAAGATGCCGGTTGATAAGAAACGATAATGATGATAGATTGATCCTCCTCGGAGGAATGCACTGACGTCAGATTTAAGCCCCCCTGTCCCCCTGGCCGCCCCCCCCTCCTCCACCCCCCTCCCCTCCCCCCTGGAAGAGGAGGGGGGGGAAATTCTAGAAGTAGGAGACTGCAGGAAGCAAGCAAGCAGCAGCAGTAGCAGCAGCAGCAGTGGAAGTAGCAGTAGCAGACGCATCGACACCGGCGGCAGCTCGCCTGCCTTGAAGTATTGATTTTGTTCTGGCACCACGGCACAAACAGACTGCTGCCGCTGCCGCCGCCGCCGCCGTCGCCGCCGCAACCACGACAACCTGATCACCTTCCGCCTCGACACACACACACACACACGACACCTCCCTCTCCCCCCTCTCTCTCTCTGGCCCCTCTCCTTGGCCTCTCTCGCTCCTTCCTGCTCTTGCCGACACTCTGTGTGAGGACGGCTGGAGAGTGGCACCAGAGCGAAAATTAAACGTCCACTTTTCGTGGCATGCAGGTCTGAGTGAGACACCACTCACTACCCGTGTGGCGGGATTTTACCCTGCCGGCCATCTCAGCGTGAGACATCGTCCTCCCAGACCGATGATGCTGAGAGTCTACTGCTACCTACCACCACTACCACCACCGCTGCTGCCACGCATGAAGTCGTCTAGCACGGGATGTGTTTGTCAATAAACCCTGCTCCGGAACTGTGCCAGAAAGGGAGGGAGAGAGGAAGGGAGGTACCGGATAAATGACCGACCAACCGTCGTCTTCTTCTTCTTCTTCTTCTTCCGCCTCCTGCGTTGTTGATGTTGTGTCTTTCTTCCCTCCCTTCCCTCCCTTCTCTCCCAAGCTGCGTGGCTATAGCAACGCTGTCAAGCAGTCATGGCGATGTATGGGCTAGCTCCTCCGCCACCAGCTGCCAGAGTGTGTGTTAACAGTTCCTGATTTCTTCTTTCTCTGTGTGTGACCTGTCCTCGTGTGCAGCCCGAGCTGTTCTTCAGGAGTGATGGAATGGAGTGAGGCGGGATGGTGGGGATGATTTGTTCTCCCAGGATCACAATGGTGGCTCGGGTTTCTCTTCTGCCTCCGTACATACATTGCTACACCATGATGCCGGAATGTGCTGAACTTCGCTCGTATCGACAACAAGACAGCTGATGACAGGCCCAAGGACGTGTGTGAGAGAGAGGGAGAGAGAGAGAATGTGCTCTGTGTGTAACTCTGCGATTGGTTACTTGACAAGCCAGAGTCCTGCCCGCTTCGTCAAGAGATGGTGATGAATGAATAGCCATGCAGGTAAGCCTTGCTTTTTATGTTTGGTTTTTTATGTCGATGTTTTTCTGTGTATGAGTTTTGTCTTTTTCTGTTCATCTGTACAAGCTTCGCATTTTTTTTTATGTCGATGTTTCTCTGTGTTTGAGTTTTATCTGTTGCTGTTTGTCTGTACAAGTCTGGCATTTTTGTGGTATTTTTTATGTCAGTGTTTTTCTGTGTATGAGTTTTTCATTTTCTGTTTATCTGTACAGCTCTGTGTTTATAAATGTCAACGTTCTGTGTATGAAGTTATCTTTTCTTTCTGTGTGTAGAGTTCTGTGTAAGAATTCCTCTTCAGTGCCTATTTGTACAAGTCTGTGTGTAAATTTATCTTAACTGCCATCTGTACAATTCTGTGCATGAGTTTATCCTTTTTGTCTATCTGTACACTTTTGTGTATGATTTTATCTATGATGCTTTTACAGTTGTGCGAACGAATTTATCTTCTCTGTCTATCTATATAGTTCTGTGTTTATATCAATATTTTCTGTCTATCTGTACAGTTCTGTGTATGACTTATCTTTGATGTGTTTCTTTACAGTTTTGTGAATGAATGTATATTTAATGTGTATCTCTACAGTTTGTATGAGTTTATCTGTAATGTTTGCATACTTTTGTAATTTTATCTTTAATGTCTGTACAGTTTTGCCCGCGAATTTATCTTCTCTGTCTATCTGTATAGTTCTGTGTATAAATGTGTAAGGCTTTCTGGTCTGTTTGTACAGTTCTGTATATAAATTAATCTTTTCTGTTCTATGTATGACTTTATCTTTGATGTGTATCTGCACAGTTCTGTGTCTGTGTTTGTCTTTTCTGTCTATCTATATACTTCTGTGGAAGAATGTATCTTTTTTGTCTATCTGTCCAGTTCTGTGTATGAGTTTATCTT